>CP135551.1:3337673-3357277 GCA_032402905.1 Khaya senegalensis | reverse complement strand
TTCTAATTCTATTTTTTATAATAAATTATTTTACCTTATTAGTGATTTTTATCCCAATTAATTTGTAAATTTTTTACATAAAATTTGTGTTATTTATTTTTATCTTTAGTTATTATTATTATTATTATTATTATTATTATGTGGTAGGTCCTACTACCTAAATATAATAGAAGACTAAATATTTTATTTTATTGTTATGATTATATGATAGACACTATCACTAAAATATTATAAAAAATTAAGTTTCGCATTTATATAATATCTTTATTATTGTATTTGTATGGTTGATAATACTATTTAATTATAAAAAGTTAAATTTTTTGTATATATAATAATTATTTTTAAATTTTATTTATAGCTTTATTTGATACCTTTTTAAGTCCGAGGTATTTTGATATTTTGATTACTAATTCATAACCATAGGTAGTGGTATAGCCACGTTAGGTCTACGGGCCCTAAATAAAATCAGTATAAATAAACACTTGTTTATTTGATAATGACGTTTTTGCTGCCAGCAAACATAAATTCTTGTTCCGCTCATCAGTTTTCTCACCTTATTCAATGGAGTTGGGAAGTAGTGTTGATCAATTTCTCGAGAACAAGAACATTCTTGTCATTGGTGCAACTGGTTTTTTGGCAAAAGGTATTTGTATAAGAGCAGATCAAAACAAACTACGTACTCTGGAAATTGATCTTTGCATGTATTAGTATCTCGTCACAGACTTCTGGTATGCTAAGCATTTTTAAAGGATTAATTTTCTTTCAAATAATGCAGTTCTTACAACTCTATTTATAAAATACATTTTTTTTTTAATTCCTCTTTCATTGGCAGATACAAGTCATCTTTCATTTTTCAATTCTTTTTCTTACTAAACTTTAATTCTTATATTTTCTTATACCAACATGTGATAAATAATTCAATAGATAAATATTAAAACTAGTAGTGGCTTCTTTGTATCATTCCATTAAAAGAAAATTTTTTTCTTAAGAAAAAATTATGTACTTATCTAATTTAATTTTCTCCAATATGTTTATAATATAATTTTTTTTATGACAGTTGCTCAGTGAAGAGTATGTAAGCTAGTAATTTCTTGTATTATCAAGTTCACATAAATTGATAGTTGAAGGGTTTTGTTACAGTACTTATGGGTATTGCTACCCCTTGTTTTTTAGCTCTTTCAAAGACGGTCTCATATTTTTATACATATTTTAAGTACTATTTATTATTTAATTTATATATTTTAACTCTTTTTGTTTGTTTTAAGTTTTATAAAGGTGGTTTTAAGTCTAATATATATAAATTTTTTTTGGGATAAATGTTATCCCAAAATATCATAGACAAGTACTAATTTGAAATACAAAGAAGCTGAATGAGATAGACACAGAAAAATTAATGCGTGGAGACATGAATGTTAAATATCCTAAAATTGCATAGAATTGGTGTGAGCACATAAGATTACTATTTTTATATTTCATGAAGTCTGAGCTTAGGCAAACCCAATTAACATGAATTGGCATATTTTTCTAAAATTAAAAAAAATATATTCAAAAATAACAATTTTTTATTTTTTGCAAAATAGTGAAAAAGCTATTATCTAAATATTAATATTTTTATTGCCTTCCAAATTCAAAAATATTACAAAAAAAAAATTCAAAAAAAAAATTTATAATCATTGATTTTTTTTTTTGAAGTATACATGTTTATACAAATAATTTTATAGTTTATATAATAAAATTAATAAAAGTTATTAATGTGAAACCCGTTTAAAATTTGTTGGAATTATGTAGGTGTATTATATTTTCATTCATGATACACTTATAACATATTATGCATATAGAAGCGTTTAATTGAACATATATTTATTTAGTCTATATTAAATCGAGGCACGGAACATTATGTGTATTTTATGTGTTATTTATTTAATTTATTAATTTTATTTTTTAAATGAATTTAGAAAATTATTTGTCTTTAAAAATAGCATTAATAAAAATGTTGTATACTTTAAGGTTATTTTAGAAATTTTATTTTATTAAAACAAGGGTAAATTAGTAATTTTATTAATAAAATAACTATAAAACAAATCAAATATTTTCATTTAGGTCCAAAATGATATGATTGGTGGATACAAAGTGAAAATATGACTCTTGCCTTCAAATTTCCCCACTTGGCTAGATTTCGCTTCATTTTTCATTCTCTTTAAGTTTCTTCAATCTTCCACCAAATTCCGTCATCTTCCTCTTTCATTTCTGTCATCTCCCACCATTGATAAACCACCAAAATACTTAGAAAAATTTGTACAAAAATCCTATAGTCATAATCAAACCTAGATCAAGCCATAAATAATTAGAAAATTATTTAGTTCCAATTAGTTTTCTTGGTGGAAAAATTCAAGAAAAATTCAAGAAAAGAGATTTTGAGCTTAGGAAACTTGTGGACCTAAGACCATAGGAGGAGATCTCATTTAGCATAGAAACTAATCTTGGAAATGATTACCCTTTCATAAACTATAAGTAGATCGATGCATTTTTAAATATTTTTTTCATTGATATGAATTAAATATTTTACGAATATAAATTTATTTTCAATGCTTTTTGATAAAAAAAATTTAAATATTTGATTATTTTATGAATTTGAATTTATGAATTTCTTTATGAATATGGATTTGAGATATTGAAGTAAGAGTAAATTTATAAAAAATCATGATTAAGAATTGTGCACATTACTTATGAATGTATGTGTTAATGAATATGATGTGAAAATATATTTATAATTTCATACTTTATGACTTAGTGTAAGTGCTCGATTGCGGGCGTTTATATACAAATATTAATATATGATGCATTGATATATGTACTTTTCTCCCTTATTATAGATAGATTATGGGAGTAGTTATTTCCTTCTATCACATACATGGGGATAAAGAAATAGGCGCCAGATAGTAAAGTATTTGATACCACACTTTATATCCAAGTTAAAGCTAACGAGTGAGTTCAATGATTTTACTTTATATACAAATATGAAATTCCCATTAGCAGATCTTTATATGTTAACCAGAGGGCCATTGATAGATGTCTTGGGGGATAATTTTGAAGCGAGCTTAAATTTAATTTCAAACATTCACAAAAACAATTGTGAGAATGATTTCTATGTATTATTTAAATATAAATAATTTATTAAAAGTTTATAAATTATATATTCTTAATATGATACTCTTACTCTAATATTAAAATTTTAGTTAAATAATATCTTTCTATTTACTGAGTGATTACTTACTTCTTTATTTTTATTTTTTTAAAAAATATTTTTAATGCTATTATAGATTTTTTTTAAAAAAATAGTAACCATTAATATCCTTAGTGGTGAAAATTTTCATATTTTAGAAAGGGGGAATGATCATTACTATGCTTATGCTAACTACGAGGATCAAAAAGATTATTTGGGATGGATGAATAGTCTAGTGAATCATGACCCTAGAAATTCAAAAAATCAACTTATTATAGTAATTAATGTATTTCTGGATGTATTGTTATCACCTAAAAGAGATGTAGATTTTACGATTGAGACATATCTTAGTACTACATTTATTTCTATGACTTTTCACATAATGGCCTTAACAGAATAAAAAGAGTTGAAATTTTAATTATAAGAATTACAAGATAAGGGGTTTATTCAACCTATCACTTTTCCTTGAGGTGCACCAGTTTTATTTGCTAAAATAAAATATGGTAGCTCAAGATTACATGTAGATTATAAACAGTTGAATCAAATGACTACGAAAAGTAAATATCTATTATCCAGGATAAATTACTTGATTGATCAGGTTCACAGTTCTAGATACATCTCAAATATTGATATTTGATCTAGTTATATAAATAAAGAGTTAGAGATGAAGATATTCTAAAGAATGCATTTCATACTAGATATAGACATTTTAAGTTTGTAGTTATGCCCTTTGGATTAACAATGCTTTTTAGCATTTATGAATTTGATGCATAAAATTTTTCATGCTTACCTTGATTAATTCGTGCTGATAGTCATAGATAATATTTTAACATACTCTAAGTCAAAAGATGAGCATAAACAACACTTGCGTATTACTTTATAAGTATTAGTAGAGTATCGGTTGTATGCAAAAAGAAGTAAATGTGAATTTTGGTTAATTAAAGTCAAGTTTCTTGGGCACGTCATATCCTAAGAAGGTATTTCTATAAATCTTACTAAAGTTAAGGTATTGTTGAGCTAGAGTAGACTTAAGAGTGCAATTGAAGTCAAAAGTTTTCTAAGTTTAGCAAGATATAATTATCCCATATTTGTAAAGGATTTCTCCCAAAGAGTGTCACCTTTTAGTCATTTAATTAGAAAAGGGGTAAAGTTTTAGTGGAATGATGAATATGAACAAGCATTCAAAATGCCTAAACTCAGCTCTTATTTTAATTATTTCTAAATGTGGCATTAGATTTGTAATTTACTATGATGCTTCACGTATAGGGCTTGTTTGTGTTCTGATGTAATTAAGAAGAGTAATAGTGTATTGTTCACATTAGCTTAAAATTCATAAGCATAATTATCTTACACATGACTTAGAGCTTACTACTACTATATTTGCACTAAAATTAAAAAGGCATTACTTGTATATTGAAAAATTTGAGGTTTTTTCAAATCATAAAAGCCTTTAACATTTGTTTACCTAGAAAAAAACTAAACTTAAGATAGATTATATGGATGCAATATCTAAAAGATTATGGTTTCATTTTTTAATTCCATCCTATTAAGGCTAATGTCGTAGTAAATGCCTTAAGTAGGAAATTGCAAAGAATGTTAGTAAATCTCTCCAATTATTTAGAAGAATTTGATTTGAGGATCGGTGAAATGGAAGATCAACCTTGTTTCTTTAATTTGGTGACACAACCTACTACTCTTCAAAAAATTATTCTAGTTTGATCAAATGATCTAAAGCTAAATTAGTGTGTTAGTGTGTACCAAATTAAAAAAAGGTGATATAATAGAAGAATGGTCAATTGATTCTTTCAGTAGTTTAAGGTTTGCTAGTAAACATTTTGTACCATTTATTGAATCTCTTAGAAATGATATTTTTAGTAAAGCTCACAAATCTAAATTTACTATACATCCTAGTGGTAAAAAAAATATACTTAAATTTACGTAAACATTTTTGGAATACGATAAAAGAGATATAAAAGAATTTGTGACTGGATGTTTAGTATGTCAACAAGTGATGGCAGAACATCAAAGATTATTGGGATTATTTTAACCTCTTCCAATATCTGAATGGAAATGGGAACATATAACAATGAATTTTGCCAGAGAATTACTAAAAGCCCTAAAAGACTTACAAGAGTTTATGGGTAATTATGGACAAATCAAATAAATTTGCTCACTTTTTGCTTATTAAATCTATAGATTCTTTGAAAGTTTTAAGTAGATTATATGTTTAGAAGATAGTATGATTGCATGGAGTGTCTTTATCCATTGTTTCATATAGTGATCCAAGGTTTACATCTTAGTTTTGGATAAGTTTACAAAAAGTGATATGGACTAAGTTATGATTTATTACAGCCTATCATCCTTAGATAGATAGGCAATTAAAAAAAGTCATTCAAATATTAGAAGATATGTTTAGATCTTTTGTCTTAAATTTTCAAAATTCTTGGGCTGATCAACCGTTAATGAAATTTGTGTACAATAATAATTATTAGTCTCATTTTAAAATGGCACCTTTTGAGACATTGTATAGTAGATCATTTAGATTTTTTATATGTTGAGTAGAAGTTGATGAAATTTCTCTTATAAATCCTAAACTAGTGAAGAAAACTATTGATAAAGTAAAGTTGATTAGACAACAACTTCTTATAGCTGAAAGCCATTATAAGAGTTATGCAGATTGAAGAAAAAGGCTATTGGTGTTTGATGTAATTGATTACGTTTTTTTAAAAGTTAGACCTCACATAAGAATGATTAGATTTAGAAAGAAGGGAAAACATGCTCTAAGATTTATTGGCTTTTTTGAAATTTTAGAGTGAGTTGGTCAACTATCTTATAGACTAGTACTACCTCTACATTTGTCAAACATTCATAATATCTTTCATGTTTTAATGCTTAAAAAATATAATTCGAATCCTTCGTATGTGCTAAACTAGAAAGATCTCACTTTAAATGAGAACGTTTCATATGAAGAAAGACCGATTCAAATTTTTTATCACAAAGAATAAGTTCTCCATAATAAGACTAAAGTTATTGAAAGTTTTATGGCATCATCATGGCATTGAAGAAGCCATGTGTAAATTTAAGGATCACATGCAAATTCAATATTCAAAATTGTTTGAAATAGGTATGTGAATTTCAAGGATGAAAATTTTATCGCAGATAAGGATTGTAACATGTCAGTAAGAATTAAAAAGGAAAAGCATGAAGCAAGCAGTTAAATTGTTGCCTGCCTTTTTATTTAAATGGTGGATGTTAGTTATTTTGTACGTACATGTGCGCGTATGTGTGTGTGTGTACCTCCTTACTGGCCTTGGTTTTGAATATAATTAAGGAAAAAACAATATGCAATCAAGAGAAAGAAGGAAAGAAAGAAAGGAAAAGATAGAAAGAAGAAAAAAAAAAAAGAAAAAAAAAGAGGAAAAGGAAAAAGAAGCAAAAATCCACTAGTGATATAATTGTATAAATTCTATTTCTATTAATTTTAGTAATTGAATTTAGATACATGATAAGTGTCAATTGCTNATTTGCTATTTGAGATTCAAGAAAAGAGGAAAAGGAAAAAGAAGCAAAAATCCACTAGTGATATAATTGTATAAATTCTATTTCTATTAATTTTAGTAATTGAATTTAGATACATGATAAGTGTCAATTGCTAGAATAGTTTTAGCATTAAAATTTCAATTCGGTTTACAAATATAATTTTAGGATATCAATTTAGTAATTTAGTTTTATTAGTATTTAAATTAGTATTTATATTATTGTTTTAATATTACAAAGTGAATCTCAAATAGCAAATAAATCACAAGAAATTTGATTACTAGCTATTGTGTATTAAGGTAAGTGTTTATATGTAATTGGAGTAGCTTTTAGTTTTAGAAAACTAAAAAATGAGGTGTTTGTTCCTTCAAAATTTTGTATATATACATGAATTTTTTGAATATATACGTGATGATTCAATTGATTAATTAATAAATTAAATTTATATATGTTTCTCATAAGAGTCTCTTGTCTATAAATTCAGTAATAAAAATTCAATTGCATTTGTTTTGTTTTAGTTGGAATTGTTTACAGTGTTTATTTGAAATCAATTATCTTAATTTTTGATAACTTTGTTGAAAAATTCTAAATATTATTGTTTTCATTAATTGACCAATTTATTAAATGTGAATTTAAAATATATTAGTGAATTATTTGACATGGATGTCATTTATAACCTGCGGTGAAAGTTCGCAAATAGAAAGTCAAGTAGGACAACAATCTTTGAGAATAATGCCCCTAAAGTATGTTAATTATTGGGGTGGCTATTCTTGAGAATAATGCCCCTAAAATAGTATAGAAATAATTAAAGGAAATGTATTTTCACATTGTGATTTTCCATATTAAATTTTATTTTAAAATCTCTTGAATATTACTTATTGTAATATTATTTAAATTTGTGATGCTTAGATATAGACATGACTCATTTGTTAGCAAAAAAGCAAAGAGTTATCGTAGTTTTACAAAATTTAGTGATGATGATGTAAATGATATTGGTCGTGTGCACTACTACGTGTTTCCATTTATCTATAACTTACGAATGAAGATTGGAAAGACCTAAATCATACTACAGAGTTTACTAACAATTGCACTATTTGTATGATTTGATTTTTGAAAGTGATGTGAAATATTTATCACAACTAAGAATGGATAGACAAACATTTATCAAAATATGTAAGCCTTTTTTTGAGAAAAAAGGTTTGTTGGTAGTAGAATGTCTTGTCTGAGAAGATGCTTGTAATGGTTTTGTATGTTTTAACATAATATTTAAAGAATAGGGTGGTTGCTTTTAATTTTAAAAGATCTAGACGAATATTAGTAAATGTTTTCATGAGTGCTTAAACATAATGATTATATTTCAACATAGTTGTTAAAAGTACGCCTCAGGCACAAGGCATACCACACTCTAGCCTTTATGCCTCAAGACTTAAAAGGCGAGCGACCTATGTTAGGCATGTGCCTAGGCAGCAAGGCATGCACCTTAAATCGTAGGTACAAGGTGTAAAAAGGTGCGCTTAAATGGTGTCTATCTGTTTTGTGTGTTTTTTATTTATTTTTTAATAAATTACTAATAGGATGACACACACACCAAATTTTTTTTTTAAAAAAAAAGTTAAAAGATAAAAATATTTCTATTTCAAGTGCTAAGGCAAAGGAAAAGGTAAAGAAAAAAGTAAAAGCAACATATTTTAATTTGAGGGTTAATAGTCCTCTTAACACTAAGAGATGAAGAAGAGGGTGATTTTAAGGAAGAGGAGTATATAGAGGATGAGAAAGAAGACATTGAAAGGGAGGAAGATGACTATATTGATGAGGAAGAAGATGTTAATTTAAATGATGAGTACTTGCTTTATAGCTTTTAAATGGAATATTTGCATCTAGTTAAAACTTAGAATATGATCATGCATTATGATTTTTAAGATTTTTCATGGTTTTTAAAACTTTTTTCTACTAAAATATTGAATATTTTATATTATTAATGAGTAGTTACCTTATTGTATGCTATTGATACAATAAAGGGTCGTAAATATGATTAATTATTTTATTTGATTTATTTGCGCTTGATCTCTCTTAGGCATGTGCCTACACCTTGCACCTTATGCCTAGGCTCTAGGACTCCTTGGCGCCTTGATGCACCTTGCACCTTATGCCTAGGCTCTATGACTCCTTGGCGCCTTGATGCACCTTTCACCTTGCACCTTTAATAGCTATGGATGTCAAAAAGAATTTTGAAAAACACTTCAGCTAGTAATGGTAGATTTAATGAACCCAACATAGAAATGGTTCAAGATACGTATATTATTGTACGAATACCTATCATTGACTAATATACTTGTATAAATTGACTTATAAATGTTTTGAATGTTATAATGTAGAATTGCTACATTAGATAGCACATATATAAAGGTTCACATTTCAAACATCAATAAATCAAAATTTAGAACTAGAAAAAATGAAATTGCAAATATATTGGAGATTTGTTCACAAAATATGCAATTTCTTTATGTTCGACCGGGACGAGAAGATTTAACTCATGATATGCACATGCTAAGAGATGTTATAACTAGAACAAATAGTTTAAAAGTTCCTCATGATAATACATCTCACCTATATTGTCTTTAGATTATAAGATTGTATAATTTATATCCTAATCCTTTTTTTATATTTTATTTATGTTAATAGGTTATTATTACTTAGCTGATTGTGGTTACACCTAGGGAATGGGATTTCTTTCACCATTTAAAAGACAACATCACCATTTGAGTGACTATAGGAATGGACACCAACCAACTATGTTAGCAAAGTTGTTTAATATGAAGCATTCAAATGCTCATAATGTGATTGAGCGATATTTTGAATTTTTGATTAAAAGATGGGCTATACTAAGGAGTCTTGCTTTCTATAATATAAATGTTTTATGAAACTTTGTGTCAAGGTAGAAATTATTTTTTCATATTAATTTTTTTAAAACATAAGATTAAAACAAAGATATAAGAAAAACAATGAGTATACATAGTTCCTTCACCTACTTGATGCAAAATATACAAAATATGTGAAAATGCCAAAAATTCTTCTTAGTATTCATTTGAAGATTTATACAATAAGAACAAAGACTTTTTTATCACACCTTAAATTTCTTATATTGGTTTTCTAAAACATTGGCCTGGGCGTACACTTTCAAATTTTTTGAAACATATAAGGTGTACGAGAAAATTATAACTTAATAGAAGTATAACTATACAAATTATTATTTTAACTCAGTTATTCTTAGTGCAACTTTATATTGTGGTTGGTTTTTATACCTTATTTGTAAAGTTATTTGTTTTTTTTTTTTATGCAAATCAAATAGTATTTCTAAAATCCAACCATGTAATGTAGCAATCATTAAAAATTTTAAAGGTTATTATCACCAGTGTTTTAACTACCTATTTTTGAAATAGATAAAAAATGATATCTTAAAACTAGTAAATATAAGTGTCTTTAATGAAATTTTAAATGTAGGTTTTACATAGATAATTGATGTGAAACCATATACAATTATTAATTGTTTTAAGTATTATAAAATTAAGACCTTTAATGTCAATGAATTATAAATTACAAATGAAGGGGAAGAGGAGGATCAAAAAGTCGTTGCATAATTAAGTTATTAGATTTAATAACTTTACTATATTAATCAAATGGATACTAATATCTTTCTCAACCATCCAACAGAGCAACGAGTCATATATGCTTTAACTGAAAAATAAATCATTACCACAATTAGACTAGAAAAAGAAAGAGATAATCCTGTTTATGATAGTACAAAAATACAAAAAGTTTCATACTAAAAAACTCTAAACATGTAACATCTTAAAATTTTTATACTCTTAAAACCTTATTATGGAGTTATAATACAGTATTTTTGAGAATTTTTATAAGAGAGAGAGTTGACCGGTATTTGAGACAACATACTATATGAGCAGAAAATATAGTATTTTATTACCGGTATCAGAAATTTGACGACGAAAGCGGAAAGCTATAATTTTCGTCGTGCGTGCCCGACTATATAAACGGGACGGGGTCGGAAAACTCGAAAAACAAAATTCACTTTTTTCCTCCATTTTCTCTCTCTTCTCTCTCTCCTCCCCACGGCTCTCTCTCCTGTGAACAGTGATTTTCGTCACCGAACCTCAGATCACCTCACCACCGGCGAGTGGAGGACCGCCGGGCCGTCGCGAGTGCAACACCGCCAACCCCGCCCCGATCGCCGCTGCCGCGCGCCCTCACCCGCCACCCGAAGCTCCGCCGATGTAAACTTTGACCAGCAATTCATGGCGGAGGACGGCGAGTTGACCGACACCTTCAGCGCGTCTGGCATCGTCTCGCCGCCCTCTTCACGGTGGTGTGCCCCGTTCCGGCATTGGGTCACCGAATTCCGGCGTGGGAAGGCTGATCGGGGAAGGGGTGTTTTTGGCACGATTTCTGGCAATTGGTGTAGCTCCGGTGAAATCCAAACCGACCAGTGTGCTCTCCGCCACTCGTACTTCGACGCGGTATGTTTAGATCTCAATTTGGAATAGGTTTCGATGATGATTTTAGGGTCCAAAGTAGGTACCTTAAAATCTGGAATTTTAGGATGATTGGTGATTTTGAAGGCTTTAATTTGTGTTTTGTGGCATATGGACACCATGGACAGCATCCCAACGTCGCAAGGATCGAGATGGTGTGTTCCGTTCGTGAAACAGAAACCGAAATTTCGTGGGTTGAATAGTGCCTGTAAATAGTGCCAGTGAACAGTAACTTTCACTTTTTTCGAGAAAAATTCGTAGTGTACGTAGGAGTATTTTGAACGTGTATACCCTATCCGAAACAGTTTTTCATCATTCGTATAGGCACTGGGTGTCCGGAGGTAAGATAATATAATATTTAAATTGTGAAAAAATAGGTTTTAATATTTATAATTGCATGAATGTACATCATAGTAATGGGTTAAATTGTAGAAAAGTCCCATTGACAGAAAATGGGCATGATTGTGCAATTAGAAGTGTTAATATCCGTTTGTTATATAAATATATATATATATATCTATAGTTATAAGCGTAATACCATTACCGTCGACCTGCAGTGCTAGATTAGATATTCTAAAATACCTATACGGCATTGTATGTCCCATATTTGTATTTACATATATTTATATGGTAGGAACGCTTGTACATACTTATGCAATTATGCCCTTAGGATAGAATGATTGAGTAGATACTGCATTCGATGTTTTACAATACTAATCGAATTAACATGTGTGCATACGTTAGTATATTATAATTACTGTGCCGTAGTAAGGTAATGAGTATATTTTTACTTGTGATGACATGTTGGGATTGCGTGTAATGACGCAATATATGATAATTGATTAAAATATGTTCTGCGAATTTGTATTAATAGTGGTATAGAGTATCCATGTGTTTGAATTGTAATATATTTCTGCGTTTTATCTAGATTGTCTTATAGTTTATCTACATGCCAGAGTAGAATATATTTTTATAACTAAGTACTACTAGCCTTACGACAAATCCATACGTATGAAATCCTTTTAGAAGATAAGGACTAATAAATGTGTTTCATAGGTAGTTATACTACCTATAATGAAATTATTAACGTGTTGTTTGAGTAATGTAGGCAAAATAGTCATGTTGTCATGACTGAGTCAATTATGAATAAATTTGTGTGGATACTAGTATAATTGGGATAATTATGGACCGGTAGTTTTTTCGTTACCTTAGTAAAGCCGCTTAGGACGGAGCAGTATCATTATAGTAAGACTGTGGTGCCCTTCGAGGTATGTTGAACCCACAGCAACTCCGGATTGATAATAAAACTGTGGTGCCCTTTGTGGTACGTTGAACCCACAGCAGCTCCGGATTGATAATAAGACTGTGGTGCCCTTTGAGGTATGTTGAACCCACAGCAGCTCCGTATTGATAGTAAGACTGTGATGCCTTTCGAGGTATGTTGAACTCACAGCAATTGAGAAATGATAATAAAATCATGGTGCCCGCGGGGTATGTTGAACCTATGGTTGGAAGCGGCTGTTTTCCATAGCATCCTTGGGTACGTGTAACTCATGGTAGAATTAACTATCCTGTTGGTCTGAGGAACCCGGTGTGGGCGAATGACCATTGTATACATACATTGAAATGTACGGTGGATATCATGTCCACGATCCATAATTTACTTACTTACGACAAATCTATGAGGAAATGAATCCGTGTGTTTATTAGATTCAAACTGTATGGTAGAATACTTCTATCTGCTAAGAGTTGTTTGTGTTAGTGTGAATAAGGCAGTAAAACGTTGTATTTTATTTGATATGAGGACTGTCATGGTTTTATTGTGCAGGTAGGGTAGCTTATATGTATAGGCAAACTCTTGCCGAATTCCTATAAGAAATACTATTCATACAGCCATTCAAGACCTCCCTTTGTATTCTGATTTTCATATGTAGCAGAGGGTCTAGGATTACTTTTAGTTGTAGTCACAAATATATTATTGTTATGAATGTGAATTGGGAAAATGGTGGAAGTCTAATCATATCTTGGCAAGTGTCAAGTCTGTAAGAGAGAACTTAATCTTACAGAAACAGAGAGCTAGCATCAGCTTGAAAAAGGGGAATTAGTATTTAAATAGGATAATGGGTAAGGCAGTAAATATGTTACCTCACTTCTAATATATATAGAATCCTGTTTAACTCACAGATATGTTTGGGAAATGAAAAAAATATGTGTGAATTCATAATAAGATTAAAGATCATGTGAGAGGCTTGAGAATATTGTGGAAAAGGCGCATTGGATGTATTACAGGTTATTCGACATATTAGTTACACGTTTATTCGTAGGGTTGAGAATACAGTAAGAATATAATAGTGCAGGAACTATGTTATGAGTTTATATTATTATTGTCGGTATACTTTAGTGAATAATTAGGATTAGATTGATACATGTCCTTAGAATAGTATAGTCAATGTTTAATGTAGGTGAAAGAATCTCTAGTATGGGATAAAGAATGAAAGACGTGTATTTGTGATTGTGGTACAACTGTTCGGTTGTTTTGATTCAATGAAAATAAGGAGATAATATGAATGTATGATAACATAGACTGGTAATGAACCAGTATTGAGATAATTGTGATATGTGGATCGGATATGTATGTTCCATCTCCCTCAGCTGGGCTTGTAAGCCAGTTTCTAATGGAGGTGTGACATTAAGACTGTGGTACCCTGAGGGGTAAGTGGAACCCATAGCTGTCCTCCAAATGGCCCAGTGGCTTAGAGCAGTAACCATGATCCATGATGTTTCTAAGTATAATTGATTACTTGTAAACGCAATAAAATTCCTATCACCAATCTTTCGAGAGTGGAAATGGCATACAGAAACAGTGTCATCGTTTTACTAATACCTTCGGTTGTATCTATATTTAGGTGTTTGGAATATTTATATCCTATGTGGGTATTGGTTGTGGGCCTAGGATATTCTGATTATCTCGGGCCGAGTGTGTGATTGATACTGTGTGGTTATACCGGCTTATAAGCAGTTCCTCTATATGGGGCCGCGGTATTAGCCGTTATTTATACGAATAACTATGTAATGATTTTATATGATTATGTAGGTGTTCATGGATAAGAATAGAAATAGAATTTAAACGGACACAGGTGATAACGTGATTCATTTAGAAAATATATTGATTGAGATTGCATTATCTGTATATGGTATATCATGAGGAGTGTTACTCTGATTGAGATATTTATACAGAATTCATAGATGATATAGTGCTTAGAGTTCTAGAGGAGATGATATAACATCTTGTGTACATTATTGAGCATATGCTTGTTGGAACATGTACATTGATATGTGGACATACATTTACTTGTGTGTGTGGAATTGTGTGAAATGGCCAAAATAAGTAGGGATTCAGGTAACATGCTCCTTCCTTTATTTAAGTATTGCATTATCTTACTGAGCCATGTGGTGTGCTCACCCCTTTGTGGGATTATTATTTTCAGGTGAATACGGCATAGCGGTAGCGGTTCCAAAAAGTGCAGTTGAGGCAAAGATTTTCGGGTGGGGCATAGTATATCTAAGGTTTAGGCCATTGTTATGTAATTTTATTTCTGTGTACTCTGAAGTATTAATTTCATTGAAATGCATAACAATTCTTTAGAAAAAAAAAATATAATACTATTTTAGCTGTTACTATTTATGTGGTTACTTTTTATAAACTCTTTTGAAAAAATGAAAACTTCGCTTCATTATGAGAAAGCGTTGATTTTTGTCTTTTCGATAATTTCAATGTACTATATGCCACATTAATAGAAATGAAAGGAAGGGGGTGTTACAAAACATATTTGAGAAGTTAGAAGTATTTTAACGTTAACAAGAAAGTGTTCATGCTAACAAGTTATTATGTGCTTGCAAATTTAAATATGTAATAACAACATTAAAGAATAAACTATTATCCCAAAAAATATTAGAAATATTTTCTTTTTTTGTTAATACAATGTAGCATAAATTTTTTATAATATACAGATAAAAATTACTATATGGAGGTAAGTTTTTTAATATGAGATTTAGAAAATTTATAATTTATTATAATATGCAGTTTATTCTTCTTTATAATTGGTCCAAATTGGGATTAAAATTTTTTATAACTATACAGAGATTATTCTTATATAGAGTATTACTATAAAGAAGTTTTACTGTAAAATATATTTAACTTGACTTGATTATTCATTAGATTTGGCATTTGCTATTTGCTATTTTCTATAAAGTAATTGATCATGTGGACAAATTTTGTGCCATTTGTGACATTTGGCATCAGGTTCAATGATAGCATTGGTTTAATTAAAGATGTTGATATGTAGAAAATATAACAAGTATGAATGTTATACTATTATCATATAAGTGATAGATATTTGATATTAACGGTACAAATTAGTTTTGCATACGAAAAAATATACCACATTTAATATAAAATCAATTTATATAGTTTCACTCTCCCAATATTTCATGCCAAATTAATTTATGTGAGGTTAGAAATGTAGAAAATCTATATTCTTGTAGTATTATTCTTTGATATTATTAAATTGTTTGTATTGTAATTAATGATATTACGATGCTCTTTGATATTGTTTTTGTCACTGACGGATTTAGAGAGTATTTATATTCCTTCAAATATATATACTTAATAGTCGTCAATTTAAATATTTCTAAATTAAACAAATTTAGGAATCTTTTTAAAATATTTAATAAGCATTTTATATTGTTTTTAGCTATAAGTTTATATTAATTTAAAAACATTTTTAACTTAAAATTTAAGTTATAAGTTTTATCAATTTATAATTAATATGATTAAAATATTGGCATTATAATATATAATCTGGATTTTAAATTAAGGAATGAAATACTAATATTTCTACAATTTCAAGATTCTTTCTTTTGTGGCTCTCATGAATACATATATATAATAATAATAGACAAAAAGGAAAGATAAAGTAACAAATTACCATTTGGCTATACATTATGGGATGGCATGGCTTGAAATTGCACTAGAACATCACCGTTTGTCGAAGAACTCATTATAAGTTTTATCAATATTTAACAACGATACTAATAAAAATTGCTTCCAAGTAACCATTTATCCACTCATTTCCAGCCATTTCTCACCCTGCCTCTACTTCTGCTTTTTCTGACTGGTAGAAGAAGCACTTTTTAGAGAAGTTGAAAACCCAAAAGAGAGATTATCAAAGCTTAGTGAATGAATGACTTTTATGTTCAAGTTTCTAAAAGAATGACGTTTGATGATCTTTGAAAAAGCCAAGAGGAAAAACTAAAGAGATATTAATTTATTATTTTTCAGTTATAATAAATTTTTACAGCCCTTATAATTTAGAGGTCATTTCCTCTATCAAAATTTTCTAAAAAATTTAGATAACCCTCGCTAAGATGCCTAGAATAAATAAATTTACTATGTTATGAAACATGATAGTTAGGCTTAAACTTACAAAAAATATTTAACTAGTTTTTTAAATTGGGTATTATAGCTAGAGCCATATTTAGAGTTCAATGTGGATTCGAGAAAAGGACAATAGTGCACAATAAATCTTAAATTTGGGACCCAAAGATAGTCTTACTATAAGTCACTATAATTCACATTCCCTTACATAATCTTAGTATTTCTCTGTATAATAGTAGTTTATTCTTAGTAAAGAAAAATTAATTAACACTTTCTTACTATATTGAAGAGTCTTAAGGTTAACTCTCTGTTAGAATTGATAAACTACTAACCTTAGGCAAGATCAACCTCATGAACTTTGAATTTTAAATCACTCAAGCTTTATACGGGCAAGGTGTCTATTACCTTTCTAAATCATTCTAGTTTTATGTCGAACCCATATATCCCTTTGCTAAACTTGACTTCTAGTTTTACGAGATGCCTCTTCACTTTCTGGATCATTATAGTTTTTCATCTAGTCTAATAAGAGATTGTTATATCCATGAGTTGGAAGAATTTATTTGATATTTAGTTAAATTTTGAAATTGTATAAAGAATTAACACATTTCTCATTTGATTTTTTTAGCTAATAAAAGAATAAGCAATTGAGAAGGATTTGGAGTCAACAAACATTAGATGCACAAAATTTTAGTGAACAAATGAGAAGATGATGAATAATGGTCAAAGAGCCTAAAGCCGTGATCCTCAACAGTAATGATCAATAGACACAGACTCCAAGACTGCGGCCCAAGCAAAATTAGAGCTCAACGCGATAGCCCATGAGGATTTTTCAAAATTTTTCTGTTATAAAAAGAAAATTTTGGTTATTTTAAGGGGGACTCTTTGAGATGATTCAGAGTTAAAGTGCATGCAAAATATGTTTGTGTTATGCATTTTTCTTAGCAAATATGTATGCATTGGATGATATATTGGTATTTGTTTATATAGAATACAAGGATGACATGCACGGTCTTATATATGATATTTGCATGTATGTACATTCAAGTGTGAGAAAATACATAACAACATTAAAGTAAAAAATTAGGTTAATTCAATAACACAAGCATGCATAACTTGGCCACTAGTTTGACTAGTTTATACAAAATCACAAAAACCAACACAGTAAATATTAGAAATTGCTTGTGAGACAAGAATTTTTTAAAAATCAAACAAATCAATAAAATTGTCTATAACTTATAAAATGTTACACGTGTATTAATAATTAGAGAATTATTAATGTGATATACATTAAACATTTTATTTAGAATAAAACGTATATATATGTATATATGATATATATATTAAAGGTTTAAAAGCCTTTAGAACACAAAATGCTCTAAGATTTAAATTGGTACTTAGAGTTTAAAACATTTTGTTATAAAATCAGGGAGGAGGTTCTCAATTACCATTTGTTGCATAAAATAGTTTATTATAATATTTAATCAAATAGTATTTTAAAATGGGGCAACTATAATTAAATTTATTTAAAATATGAAAAATATAAAATAAATGTATTAAATTGTTTATTATTAACATTAATCATTTAAAGTTATGATTAATAAAAGAAATTCTTTTATTAATTATAACTTTCCCAAAATATTCTAATAATTAGCTTGTGATTATGTCTTTCAGGAGATCTCCACTGACTAACCATCTCCCCTTGTACAAATCTTCTAACATTTCTAACACAATTACACCATTTTTGTTTTATCTTTTTTTCTTCTAGGAATTCTTTCTCTGTTTCTATTATCCATCTTCAAAAATGATTACGTTCCAATCCTCTGCACACAAGTTCTTCTTATCCATATCTCTCGTTCTTCTTCTACCAACATCATTAGCGTCATCAACTTGTACATGTGATGAAGCAGAAGACCATCAAGAAGAACAAGAGAACTTATCACTCAAATATAAACTTGTTGCAATAGTTTTAATTCCTTTTGCTAGTGCATTAGGTAAACAAAAGTATTCAAAATAAAAATAATAAATCATTGAAATATTTAATAAACATTTTATATCATTTTTCACAAAATGGAGATTCTTCATGGCATCTTTGCTGCATTTTCTCATTAAATGTTGATGTTTTAAAGTATTTTAATGCACTTTCGGAGAAACTTGTGAGGATTTGAAGCATATTATATCATTTTTGATCAAATTGAATATTTTTTTAATGCAATTTGTAGTGTTTTTAAAGAAAAAAGTAATGTTTTAAGCATTTTATTATATTTTTGACAAAAATGATGATGATTTGAGGCACATTATATCGGTTTTGACAAAAACAAAGATTCTTTAAGGCACTTTACAGTATTTTCTCATTAAACATTGATGTTTTAAAGCATTTGGGTGTACTTTCGACAAAGATTATGAAGATTTAAAGCACATTATATCATTTTCGATCAAGTTGAATATATTTTAATACAATTTGTAGCATTTTTAAAGAAAAAAGTGGTGTTTTGATGCATTTTATTGTATTTTTGGTAGAAATGGTGACATTTTGAAGTATGTTATATTATGTTTAGCAAAAATGGAGATTCTTCATGGCACTTTACAGCATTTTCTTATTAAATTTTGATATTCTAAAGCATTTTCATGCACTTTCAGCGAAATTTGTTAGGATTTAAAGCATGTTGTATTACTAAGTGGAAGATTCCTAGGTAAAAGCACAAAATGATCAACATGGTGAATTAATGATTTAACGATATCTTCATTATTGTAGAAAAATGACTTGGACCAATAATTTTCATTAAAATATTTTCAATATTTTTGTGAAAAAGTCAGTAGATCTTCCTAAATATTGATATTCTTTATATATATATATATATAT
>CP135551.1:3320872-3337173 GCA_032402905.1 Khaya senegalensis | reverse complement strand
ATGCCAGATTAAGATTTTTAATTTTTGATATAATTATTAAATAGGTCAAGTTTGTAAAAATCCTTAAAACTTTTTTAGATGCATTATATATATATTCAGGATATGTTATGACATTTTACATATATAAGAGTACTACATCGAGTATATACATATTTAGTTGATATGTAATTGAAGTATAGGATATGTAGTATTTCTTTATATATACTTAAGTGTTAAATTTTTTTATTTTAATTTATATCTTATATTATACAAATGTTAAAATCTTAGAAATACTATAATATGATATTATATGGATGTTTTTGTAATTTGGTAAATAAATTAGTCATTAGAAGTAAAATAGACATGCAATTTTGTTAAGATTATTTTTTATTTTTCACTTTTAGATAAGAAAAAGCCTTAAATGGGCCCAATATGCCCAATTTACTTAGTTGAGATGTAAGCTCATTTTTCATCAAATTCTACAAATTTTTACAAATTTTTTCATTTTTCTACATTAAATCAAGGGCAAGTTAGCAATTTTATAATTCATTATGTTAGTAACCAAGTTATATATTGACAAATAGGTCCAAATATTATGATTGGTAGTGGAAAAGGTGTATTTAAGGTATTTTTTTGCCTATTCTCTTCATTTATCCAAATTTTAACTTCTACAAACTTCTACATTTTTCTCTCATCTTTCCTCTATCATTTCTCTCATCTCCCACCATTGATGAATTACCAAAATACCTTAAAAAAATTATAGAAAAATCTTATAAGTATAAATAACCATGAACCAAGCCACAAACATTTAGGAAAAACAATTGATTTTAATTAGTTTCATTGGAGGAAAAATTTAAGAAAAATTCAAGAAGTGAGATCTTAGCTTAGAAGCTTGTGGCGAGTCGTTTGAACTTTATTTTAAGTGAAATCGTGTTAGAAGCATATAAAAGCATGATTTAGATTTTAATTTCAAGAAAATCCTAAGTGATTGAAATTTATGTATGTGTGTGTTTTTAGGTTCAAATTTTTATATGATGAAATTAGGGTTTAGATTATCATATATTAGTACAAGATATACACTAAGTGTATGTACATACGTATGTATGTATGTATGTATGTATGTATGTATGTATGTATGTACATATATATATATTGTTAATTCATATTTTGGATAACAAAGATTTATTTCTTGGTGTGATGATGGTGGAGAAAATGTTAAAGTACCGAAATTGGTAGAATTTTTAGGAAGTGTTAGAGTTGAATTTTTAAGTGCTATTTTGGTGTACATTTTGGGGATGAGAAATTATATTTGGAAGGTTGATATGGTAGTTAGTGTGATGTATTTTTTCCATATAAAAATTAGTATAATGTGGCCTTGTTAGAAAAAAGATAAATGAAGGCTTTAAGTGTAGGAAAAATCATGGTTTAATCTAATTTGTGGATTTTAGAAATTAAAGACTATATGCCGTTATAACAATATAAGTGAATTATTTTATGTTGACATCTGGCAGTAGATTTGAAATGATTGTAAATGATGGAATATTGTATAATTAGTTGTATTTCTATAATGCTTGATAAGAATATTTAAGGTGAATGGGAAATGGAAAGTTGTATATTTATGTATAGAAGTTTTATGATTGATTTATAATGTTGGTTTGGTATGCCTTATGAATTGGCATAATTATGTTTAAGGTTTTGTTTATGAAAGTGGTATGCTTTCAATGTATTGAATGAGGTTATAATTAAAGTATATGTATTGCATGTATTGTACAAGCTAGCATTATATAAAAAATAGTATATTAATACTTTATAAGTAATTAAATTTTGTTTTAGACTCTAACCTAGTAAAGGGGCATTCAATTCAGCGAGAAAACTAGATTTTGGGGGTGATTACTTTTCCACAAATAGTGAGTAGATAGATGTATTTTTAAATACTTTTTAATGATATGAATTTAAATGTTATATGAATATAAATTTATTTTCAATATTTTTTGATAAAATAAATTTATATGTTTGATTTTATTATGTAATTTAGATTTATGAACTATTTTATGAATATGAATTTTAAATGTTGGAGTAAAAGTGAGTTTATAAAAAAATATGATTCGAAACTTGTGTACATTACTTATAAATAGATGGTTAGATGAATATAATATAGAGATGTGTTTATGATTTCATAATTTATAACTTTGGTATAAGTGCTTGTGAATGTGTCTATATATAAATATTGATATATGATGCGTTAATATATATACTTTACTCTCTTACTAGAAATAAAGTATGAGAGTGATTATTTCTTTCTTATCATTTATTAGGGGATGAAGGATTAGGGGTATGATAAGTATTTGATACTACACTCTTTATCTAAACTAACGTTAAGGAGTAAGCTTAATAATTTTATTTTATATAATTATATGAAACATCTACAGATTTTTATGTGAGAGTGTTTCTTTTATGGGGTTTAACTACCGTACATGTGGGTAACATTACCCATTTTTTTTCAATTGTTTCAAAGGTTATTTCAAGTTTTTCATTCATATTTCAAGAACTATTCCCTATATATTCAAGTTTTTTTTTTAATATGTTTCAAGTTTTCTATTATGTGTTTCAAGTACTATTTAACATTTGTCTTATATGTTTCAACTTTTTTCTTTTTTAGTTTCAAGTTTTACAAATATTGTTTCAAGTCTAATACACACAATTTTTTTTAGAGGTAACAATACGCATAGGTATCATAGTTAAATCCTTCTTTATAACTTGTTTGAATATGAATAAATGTATTGAAATTTTACAAATAGTATATTTTTAAGTATGATACTCTTATTTTTGTATTTTAATTTTTAATTATAGTTAACCATTTATTCACTGAATTCTATATTCACGTTTTTTTCTAAATTATTTTTAGATACGATAAGTTATTAAAAAATTATCGGTTCACATCCCGAGGCAAAGAATTTATAACTTGTAAATTATTGGACACTATTCTAAGTATATAGTATTTTCCATTATATATTTTTTTTCTAGAAGAGATATGGAAGAGTTTGTGTAAAAATATTTAGTTATAAAATATTATATTTGTGATGATGCATATTTATAGTTTGGTATGTATATGTTATGTGAGTTGGTTATATAAGATATTAAAAACTTTATATATTCACGTGGGGTATTAGTGATAAGTGTACTTCATGGATATGTAATGATTGTTACGTATTTAAATCGGTAGATCGGAGTGTGACAGAGTTTGAGTTAGCCAATATTTGTTATGAAAAAAGATAATTCGAATTTTCATCTTTACATTTCACCATAAGAATTAATAATATCGATAATAATAATAAAATTTAGAAATTAAATCAAATATACTGCAATCCAATCAGCAACCAAATAAAGAAAATTAAAATAAATACAACTACCATATCATTATTGGATAAAAAAATAAAGAAAGAAAAGCTAATAGAAAGCGACATGGGCATATTGTATGCGAGAATGATGTGGGGGCGAGTTCTGGAAACTCAAAATTTGTGACGCTTGTGGTTGTGGCAAGATGTGTACAACAACTATTATGAACGCGATAGGTGTACGAGATTATCAAATAGCAGAGAAAAGAAACAAAGCAAGAAAGCTCTCTTGGATCTCCCTTTTTCTCGGGAGGAAAAGGAAAAAATAGAGTAATGAAGCATGGCCAAAAACTATGAATGCCAGTTGACTCTGTTTTATAGAACTACCTTCTTGAACTCTTTTGCTTTGCTTTGAGAAACATACCTTCTGGGATTATTTGTGTATTTAAACAACATATGTAAATCCAAAGAGCTGTTTTTATTTTTATTGAAGAAATATACCTCTGAGATACTGCGTACATTCGCGATGAACAATTAGATTCATCAAACAAATACATTCCCAAGTTTCTAAGTTCAGTGATGGAAAGTTCTTGAAAAGCAGAGAGCTTTGGCAATCGAAACTTGCGAGCAAGAAATTCTTGAGATACACGTTCCATGGTAGGTCGAGTCTTCGCGTTGGACTGCAAGCATGCAAACGTTATTACTAAAACAAGAATGATATCGAGTAAACCTTTCCATCAACCGGAGGTGATAGGCGATGGTCCAGAATCTCCATCAACTTCATTTTTAGACCAGATGCCGATGAGAATGAAAAAAGAAGATCTCTTGGATGTCTTCCCGTTAAAGTTTCCAGTGCCACCACCCCAAAACTATAAACATCACATTTTTCTGTAACAATCATGGTGTATGCAAGTTCTACAAGAAAAAAAAAAAGGAAAGAATTAAGTAATTATATATGTCATTGAATATCATGACCGTGACTTAGCGGTAGAAGAAAAATATTTTGGCATATCATCACCTGGAGCAATATATCCGTACGTGCCTGCTCGCATAGTTCTATTAGACGAATCTGAATGGAGTAGTCTAGCCGTGCCAAAATCAGCAACAAATGCCTCGAATTCTGAGTTCAATAGAATATTTTTGCTCGATATGTCTAGATGAACAATTGATGGTTTGCAGTCGTGATGCAGGTAAGACAAAGCATGTGCCACACCCTTCACAATGTTCACCCTCTTTGCCCAATCCGACTCAACAGCTTGATCATGGTTGCGTAGAACGCCGAACAAGTTTCCGCTTCTCATGTACTGATAAATCAGAATTCTACATCTTTTGTGCAAACAATACCCATAAAGCTTCACAATGTTTCGATGTCGGAATTTTGATAGTACATGAACTATATTTTTGAAACATTTGATGAACGATGGCACTTCAGGTTCTAAACAGTGAAGTTTCTTCAGACGGGTATATGTGTGTGCTTATGTATTGTTTTCGTATGTGCTAAAATTGATGATTTGATGATTATATATTGGTGTCTAATTGATGTTAAAGGTATATATAGCTGAATATATATTTATGTCAAATGAGAATTTATTTTAAGGTAAAATTTTGATGGTCAAGTATGTATAACTATTATTGGAATGCCTAAATAGTTGAATTTTTAACAAAAAATTGGAGATGGATTTTAGTGTAGAAAACATTGATTTTATGGGTTTATTTGATGTATTTAATGATGATATTTTTATTAGGTTAAGTATTATATGTTTAGTAATGGTTAGAGAAGAATTAAAATATTATGTTGGTATAAATTATTCTTTAGCAATTTCATTATTTTTGGGTGAATTTTACTATTACATTGGTGTATATTTTAGGTCTAAAAAATTTGTGTTGGAAGTTTAACATGGTGGTCATTATGGAGTGTTTATTTGAGTAAGAATTGGTATTTATAGACTTTATAGAAATAACAAGAATTTGGTGGGCAAATATAGGTAATGGTAGATTATTTTTATATGACCTTCAATGATTGAATTTGGTGAGATATGTTTTATAAATTAGCACAATGAAGTTAAGCATTTGGTGATATGAAGGTGGTATAATGTCGATATGTTCAATACAAATTATGACTAGATGCCTTGATAAACGTCAACTAGTACCATATGCATTACATGCATTGTATCAACATTGCATATTTTGAATAAACATAATATGTTAATAGTTGGTATTTGAATAAATTCTATATAGGTAGTAATACAATAATAAGAGATCCAACTTAGCAAGGAGATTAAATTTGGGAGTATTGACCTTCCCAAAAATCGTGAGTAGGTAGATGTATTTTTAAATGTTTATCAATAATATGAATTTAAATATTTTATAAATATAAATTTATTTTCAATACTTTTTGATAAAATAAATTTAAATATTTAATTGTATTATATAATTTAGATTTATGAATTGCCTTATAAATATAGATTTGAAATACTAGAGTAAGAGTGAATTTATCAAAAAGTATGATTCAAAAATTGTATGCATTACCTCTAAATGTATGATTTGATGAATATGATATGAAAATATATTTATGATTTTGTGATTTATGACTTGGTATAAGTATCTAATTGCAAGTGCGTTTGTGTATAGATATTGATGTATGATGCTTTGATATATACGCTTATCTTCCTTATTAGAAATAGAGTATAAGAGTGGTTATTTCCTCCTTACCACCAATAAGGATATAAAGGGTGGGCACCAAATATGATAAGTGTCTAACATTACATTCTCTATTCGAATTAACGTTAACTAATGGGTTCAAAACTTGATTTTATATGATTATATAAAATAACTCGTTAGTAAGTCTTGAAATGTCCACTAGAGACGTATTAGGAGATGTATCGAGAGATAGTTTTTGGACAAACCCATATTTTATTAAAACATTCGTAGATTTTCATGAGAAGATGTCTTTCTATGGTTCATTTGAGTATAAATAAATATATTGAAATTTTACAAGTTATATATTTTAAATATAATACTCTTACTCTTGTAAATTGAATCTTAGCTATTGTTACCTATCTAATCACTAAGTTTCATATTCATATTATCTTTTTCTTAAAAACATTTTTAGATTTGACACATCATAGAAGATCGTCAGTTTCAGATCCTTGAGCATAGAGTTTATAGCTTGCATTTTATCAGAGATCATACTAAGTATTTAGTATTCTCTGTCGATATATACATATATATTTGCTAGAAAGGATTCGGAAGAACTTTTATGGAGATACTTGGTTGTAGAACATTACATTTGTAAATAATGCATATTTATATTTTTAGATTGTAGATATTATGTGAATTGACTATATGAAATATTAAAAGTCTTACACATTTGTTTGGAATATCAATGATAGGTAGATTTAATGGGTGTGTAGCGGTTATTACATAATGGAATCGATTGATCAAGGTGTGACATTATGAAGGTCGCTTTGGTGGTCTTGGTAGCGGTATTGGAGGTGAGGGGGCATAGGTGGTGGTGGTGGTGGTGGTCATGGTGGAGGTAGAGGTGGCAGCATTTGAGGTGGAGGCGGCACTTGTGGCAGTTTTGGTGGTGGCATTGGAGATGGTGTAGGTGACAGAGGAGGCATCGGTGGCATTGCTAGTGGTGGCGTTGGAGGTGGAGCTAGAGCGGTGTTGGTGGAAGTGGACGATTTAGTGGCGGTGGAGGTATGCGAGCTAATATTCTCCTATTAACAAATTTTTTTTTTTATTAACATGATTATGGAAAGCAAGGTAATTGTAAGTCATTTCATCATTTTTGTTAATCAACAAAGTGTCAAATTTTACTATATATTAATTTATAAAAAACTAACATACATACCTAATTTTATTAAATTTTAAGAGAAGCTTATTAAAACCTTTGATCATCACTTTTATTTACTATCATATTATTCTTTTACACTATTTAAATATGCAGAAGATAAATCCTTTAGAGGATAAAAGGAATCGCACACACACTAAGCTCTTTATAGTTGACACATGCAGCATAAATTAGATTCTTCACTAAGCAATCCGTCTCCCTTTTCCCCATCCGACTAGGATCACTTTTAGTCTTTTTTTATCTTTGTCTTTTGATAAGATGTTGACACTCCCTTATTTCCATCGGATTAGGATTCCTTCTAGGTTTTTTTATCCTATCTTTTAATAAGATATTAACATGTAATAAACTTAATAATTAATAGTTTAAAATATATATTAATAAAATTTATAAATTAATTTTATATTATACGATATAAATTAAAATTTTAATATATAATTTAAATTAAATATTATTAATTATATCACTTAGCAGTATCTGTTAAATCAAGGATAGAAAAAACTAAGAGAGGATGCTTATCCTCCTCTTCTCTTTATATTTTTGGTTTTCTTTCCAAATACTTATTTTGACAAATTTTACATTTATTTAAAACTATTTAATCTTTTTTTCAACTACTAGAGAGTTCAGTTCCTGCACTGTTGGCTTTTAACAGTTGGAGTTGTGAATTTTAAAAATAAAATTGAACGAGTAATTCTTTTTCTTAAAAAAGAAAATCTCATTGTTTGTTTAGAATTATGGTGTTATAACTTGCCGTAGGATAATATTATAAAATGTCAAAGCATAGAAAAGTGAGTATTTCTCACTAAAAATAGGTATTTATTAAACACTTTTTAAATTTTACATTTAAAATTAAGTAAAAGTTAGCAGTATCTAACCTACTCTAAATTATTTGATTTTGTGCCAACGAAGGTTTTCTTTTTTGATTTCAAGAAATTGTTTAGTTTGTGAGAGTTTATTAACATCCGTAATTCCTAATGTTTATAGGGATGTTTGAATGATGGCATGGCATCATAAAATCATGCTTTGACAGAAAATCCCAAGAGGGTTTAAGCTTGGTGAAGACAGATTAACTGAAAAACTAATTAAATAAATAAAGTAGCAATTCAATTGTAAGTTTAATTAAAAGAATAACTGAAAAGAAATTAATAAATCCATCCATTTCTTTTACTTGATGAAGTAGTATTTAATTAAAAGAACTCCAATGAGTAAACATAGATGAAGTAGTATTTAATTAAAAGAACTCCAATGAATAAACATTGGTAGGAAGTGATTAAGGTTTTGTTTAAAATTGAGTCATTGTAGTTTTAGACTGCTGTCTACAAACTAGATCTCTATATTTATCAAAGAACCAACTAATTTTAACTTAGCTAAAATTATATAAAAATAAAAAAATGTTGATTAAATAGTATAAATTTTATTTTTTTAAAACAGTCTTCAATTCCCTTTATTATTTATTGCTCTTGTTAAATTTTAACTTCCACTTATCATTAACTTATTTTTTAAACCTTAGATTAATTTTATCATTAACTTATTTTTTAAACCTTAGATTAATTTTATATATATATATATATCTTGCTTTAAAAATTCACAAGAATTTGTAACTGATGGAGAAAGTAACAATACTGTATTTACTAATAGTTAGAAACCAAAAAAAAATATTATACAATTAGAAATATATCTTGAATAACAACAAAGAAAAAAATTGAGAACGCCAGTTTAATAAATTGAAGATAGTCTGGATTTTATTTTTTTAATATTTTTTTATTTTTTAATAAAAAAAATAATTATTCTATTGTTCATAGAAATTCAAGAGAATCGATTAGTCTGAAATTTTAGAGAGAGAACAATTCTTCAATATATATAAAATTTGAGAGAAGCAACTAGTCCAAAATTTATTCTGCCGATGTTGAAGAAGAGACTCTTGTATTGGTAATTTTATTTAAATAATTTGTTTAACCGGTAAAAGTTATTCTTGTAGGTTTATTATTATTATTATTATTATTATTATATGTTATAATAATAGTTTAACGGATCTTATTTTACTCTATCATTAAACTATCATTTCTACCTAATTTATATATTCAGTAAATAATAATTTCATAAATTAAACACTTATCTCCTTTTAACTTATTTATTCAGTAAATAATAATTTTATAAAATCATTTATAGTTTTCAAATAGATATATTTATTTTGATAAAATAGTACTAATAATTATAATTTTTTTTGAAAATTCTCTCTCTATTTATGGTGTCTGCATACTGCGACAGAGTGAATCTTTTGACTAAAAGGCAACTGACACCGTTAACAGTGCTAATGGGGTAATAAAGAGAATTAAATAGTCAAATTTTGTGTAATTTAATTTCCTCCTATATTTCAACTATATAATATTTTGGTGCACAAAATTTTTAAATATATTTTGTAATGAATTTGATAAATACTGCATTTCATCAATCAAGTTCACGTAGTAGAAAATACAACATTTTGTAATGAATTAGGTGAATAGAACACTTTATCAATCAAGTTCACATTGTAGAGAATATCATGAGATATTGTCAAGCATGTTTAGACATGCACATATTATGACCATTTCTTGCACGAATAGTAGTACACTGTCTTTTATGTCAAAATGTCATAATGGTTTTGTCCTAACAATAATAGTATAAAATTTGTGATTTGAAATAAATAAATAAATAAATATACATATATTATAAATTTTAAAATAACATAAATGATTCATAGGCCAGAACCTCCTTCTTTTTTCACACATTCAATGGCACAATTTACAAATTACATCCTTTAATTAAATTGTTTTTAACAATTAAAATTCAATCTTAAAAATTGAAGTGCTAGCAAATAAATTACAGTGTTTATCTTCTTCATTTTGACAGCTTTTAATTCTCTCGTGATTTCTATTTTTACACTTTGGCGTTCTTTGATTTCTTATTTGCTTTCCTTTCGTATTTCTGGTCTTCTTCATTTTGACAATATCGTCCAACGTTGATGCTCACCAGTTGGTTCCACTCGATAGCAGTTCAGGTAACTTTTCATATGGCAGTGAGTGTTGTTCTGTGTTCAACAATCCATCACACATCGATTGGTGGTGGTGTTGTGGTAGGACGCGTGGCGGTTGGTCATGGTGCTCAATGTTTTTGGGGCAATTGACGGCGTTTCTGGCAACTTCTGAATGCAAAGAACTCGTGTTTCTAACCACCACGTGTGAGGCTAGTGGATGTAGCTTGGTTGGCGGCCATGATTGATGTATTCATTTCATCAATAAAAAAACAATTAACAATGATTGATCCAATATGCTATCGTGTTAAGCATTATTGTACACAATTAATGATTAAATATATTACCTACAACTAACATAAATTATGTGGATATCGCTAACACAATTGGCTTTTATCAATCGAGTTTCCGCGAGGTTTTCCAATGCTGCTGATAACAGGGCAACTTGGTATACGTGATATAAATTTTCACATAAGAAACCGTGTTAAAGAAAATTTTTTAGGACAACATGACAATGTTAGGGGTTAAAAAGATGTTTTCTAAAATATTTTCGAAAACAATATTTGATAACTGTGTTTCAAACATTTTCTTTTACATAGTTTCCTAATTAATATCAGAGACCTCAAAATTTTAAAAAAAAAAAAAAAAAAAAAACTAAAACAATAGTGTCTTTGTAAGGTTGAAAGATTTATGTCACAGCATGTGAGAACAATGAATCAAGTAAATTATTTATTTTATCTTGTAATTGATTGTTATTAATTTACTGTTTGATTGCATAATTTTTATCTTTTTTCACACGAACTTGATTAATTATCAACCAAGTTATCTATTTGTACAAAATGAGTATTTTCATTGCCCAATATTAACATAGATATCACTGAAATTAATAGTGATTAAAAATTCAATTGAATATGTTTCCGACATCATATTTATTTAACAAAGATACCTTTGTTTTCTGGTGTGAAAATGGCATTTAGGGTACATAATATACTCTATTTAAATGCACCAAAGCAAACATCACGTAATGTCATATTATGTCTATCCTCCTTCATTATTGTTTCTAACTTAAAAAATAATGATAATAAAGACACAATTAAAAAGTTCTTTAAAATATATATATATTAATTAAACAAAAAATTTTCAAATAATACATACTAACAAAAAGTTAACGTGAGAATAACTGAAACACAAGTATTTTGTAAGTTCAACCACTAAAAATAAAATGGAACTTTCACGTGAAGAAATGAAAACAGTTCAAATGCGAAGACCTGGTTCATTCGAGCACCAACACTAAATAAATATTTTAATTCATTTTAACATCAAAAAGCAGAAAATAATTATTCAAATTAATGATACCAAATTAATTAAATAAAATTAATTGAAATGTTAGATTTTTATGTTTGCACAATAATCAATGGTTTGAGTTTTAATTAAACTTAAAAAAAATTAGAAAAAAAATCGATGAACATTCCATAACCAAGAAAACTGTTGCTTGTTTACAGTAAATTTGTTAAAAACCAGACCCAATAAACTTGACTCTTAATGGATCCGATATTTTTAAATTTATTTTACAAAATATATTATAGTTTTACGTGACTCCTAATGAATGATTCCTAATGAATGCCGGTACTTTTAAATCTCTAGACAAATATATCATTTTTTTTTTCAATAACTGCATGCTTTGATTGCAGCGATGAGTGATTATTACCGTAAATAATTTTCTTAATATCTTTACATTTTTTATTTTTACACAATAAAAAATAAAAACAAAACTAAAAAAAATTAAATATAATAAAATTAACTTTCATTCTAAAAGAAAAGAATTCCATTAATTGTTTATATGTAAGTGTAATTTTGCATATAATTCTGTTTAATATGTTATTTTTCTATAGCTTGTACATTATTTTAAGTATAAATAGTTTAATAATTTTTTTTATTAAAACTGTGGACGTAGTTGAATTTCGATGCCTAATAATCCGCCTTCTTACCTAAAATGACAATACTAAACATTTCATTCTTTTAACGGTTTTCAATATTAAAACTTTATTCTTTCTTTAAAACAAAATTTAAAAATATACAATTGTGAGCCATAATTTTGATAAAAATTCTTTTAATTGAATTTAAATTAATTTATTTAAATAAATTTAATTTTCCCCAATATCTTACTAAAAAATAATATTTTTTTTCCTTTGTTATATATAACTTGATCAAAATTTTTAAAAAAATGAAAATGAACTGGACAATTATAAAACAGAATATTATTAAGCATTAAAGCAATAAACTTAACATTATATATACACACACACACACACAAATACAGATTTAATGAACATGCACATTAAATCTGTATTTATCATGTGTACAACTGTGATAATTAGCTACCAATTAGGATTACCATGTCAAGATTTTAATTCGCTAATGCCTAAGGCATGTTAAAACATAAGATTGCAATATATAATATATGTATTTTATTAATATAACTCTCTCAATTGATATTTATAAAAATATGTATTTTAATTCATTCATCCAAAATTATAGATAATCTTTGTTGAAAATCAAGGAAATAGATGACTACTTGTGAGCCAAAATACACAAAATTATAGTGATAATTTCGGCTTTGGCCTATCTCTTGCTACATTGTTCACATTTATTCTTCTCATTAATAATTTTAATTTTGTAATTATATTTAATTAATATCATTATGTTCCTTTTTTATATATATAGAATATATATTAATTTATCTGATATTATTTATCGAGTTAACATGAAAATAAATTCGCCAATGATGGTTCAAGAAATTAATTTAAAGGTATAGTAATTGGGCTACGGCTTTGCCTCTACTGAGTAAATTGAAATAGTATGAATGAAAAATTTTATTCGTTCTCAATATAGTCATGCAAATATGAAGTCCACATGCATAGTTTTGAAATTTACTTTTAATTATTTAGTCAAAAAAAAAAAGAAGAAAGTTATACACAAATTACTCATTAAAAAAAACTACACAAAAATTTAAAAATTGACTGATTATTTCATTTTATTATCCAATAAATGAAATCAATGTTATTACTTAGAATAAAAATTGGGATGTGAGTTGGAAAGTCTATTCTCTAATACAAAATAATAATGCTAGAGTTCTCAAATGTATACATGACAAATTTTACCATTCCAGGTCATTTGTCGTGTATACATTGAATGTAAATTTTTATAACTTTTAAAATAATTCATTAGTCCAACTCATTTTGAATCAATAAATAACACGCCACTTTAAATAAAAAAATGAGGATAATTACGTAAAATGTGTAGTGTTATTTAATTTGTACGTGATTGAATAATTTTAAATAACTATTTGAAAAAATTGATGCAATTTTTATTTTTAAACAATTCAAATTTTATAAAACATAAATTAATTTTTCTATATATTTTTTTTAATGTAGTTTTAGTTAAAAGAAAAAAAAATGACTGTATATTCAGTTTAGTTGTGTATTAATTGCAGTATATATAAACAAACTAATCTTGATATAATTATGTAAAAATTTATTTTATTACTATAAATATATTTATATTTTCTATTGATATCTAAATTTCATTATTTATATTTTATTAAAATTTAAAATTGAAATTAATTGACAGTAATATTAGAGTGGTAGTAACAACACTCTATGTTCAATTGTTATTAACTTTTAATTAATTTCCTCCAATATCCTATTTGACTATTAATTAATATCCTCCTACTGTTTATTGTTAGTTAGAATTAAATAGAACCATTCATAATGCACACATATACGTGCATTCATAATATATATATATATATATATATGTGTGTGTAAAATGCACATGAAATGTTATTCCTAATTTTCTAATGCAAATAGTATGAACTGTGAAGATAATATATTATGACGAAAATCTTTTCATTTTGTAATTCAATTTTTTTTTTAAATACAAAAATGCATATTAAGAATTGTGTATCAGGTATTATCTGTTTTACTTTGTTTACTCATCAATATCATTCCTAGTTTTTTGTCAAAATTATTATTTGTGATGAAAATAAGAAAGCATTTTCTTCATTACATTTTTTTTTTAAAAAAAAAGTTATTGCAAAAAAATATAACTCTTTTCAAAGTCATGGTCAGACAGCTACTCTATAAACCTCTTGTGCTTCTATTCTGTTATATACTTATTCTTAAAATTTCAAGACTATTTTTTTTGGACGACTAACAATATTTTTATCTACTAAAATTCTGGATGGATTAGACAATTATAGCACAATTCTAAATATTACACCAACTTTCAGGAGAAACCTATTCCTAAATCTCAAGGAATTTTATCCAACAACTAGGAGAATCGCATTAGTGTGCATGCTTAAATTTGAGTGATAATTTGAATATTTTATCGTCTATCATTTCAAATAGAGTCTCAATCTAAATTCAAATTATTTAATAATTATTTTAATAATAAAAAAATACAACTCATTATCAAATGGTTAAAATATGTTATTGTATTACATATTTATTAAATATTTAATAACAAATAGTAAATATATTATAATTGTGTCAAATTATATAATAGTGATACATTTTTTATATTTTAATATATTTTAATAATAATACTAAAAATATCTACTCAAATATGAAAAAAAAAATATTTTAATATAACTAAATAATTTTGAAACAAAATAAATAAAATTAATTTTTTTAAAATATAAAAATATTAAATTATAAATTAATTAACGCAATATAATTACTCAAATAATTAATAATGTCATAAATAAATTCACATTTCAAAATTTTTAAATTTGAATCAACATGATTATAAATTGTATCATTTCACCTCAACCATTTAGTAATTTTATCATCTTATTTTAACTCCAACTCGTGAATTCCATGTTAGGTTTGTATTGAATTGACAAAGTATATTAAAAATTATCACCCCTATATTAAATTATTATCGTATAACTCATAATATATTTTGTTCTCGTATCTATTACTTGCTTGAAATCTGCATGTGTTTGACCATTATAACATAACCCGCAAAATTATACCAATTTTAAAGAAAATCTACTCCCAAATCAAAAGAAATCATCTCCCACAATAACATAATGGTATAAGTTATTATATCGTATTAAATAGAGGTCAATTTGAATTTAATTTGTTTAATAATTATATCAAAAATTAAAAATTTTGATCCAACATAATAATTAAATAATAAAATAGATATTAATCATGTTACTTATTTAACATTTTTTGTATCTTGTAATATATTTTTATAATATTATCTGTCCAAATACTAATAATTGTATTCTCGATACAATTAAATATAATTTAAAATGTTACAATTAAAACTAATTTTTCATTAAAATTTTAAAAATATAAAATAAATTTATTAATTACTAATTAAATTATTACAGTATAACTACTCAAACAATTAATTATATTATAAATGAATTATTAAGAATTCTAAACCTAAATCTAACAACATTATAAATTGTGGCATGTTACCTTTTAATAATTATGTCATTTTATATTTAATTTCACATATTTTGTGATGAATTCATATATGTTTGATATGTTGTATCAAAACTTGTTACTCTTAGATTATTGGTTTCAAACACTTTCTAATAAAAAAAAAGTTTTTTTATTTTTTCATTTTACGTATCTAATTGCATCTTGATTGAAAAAGAGCCAAGTGTTTTTCAAGCTTTTCTTTGAAAAGTTGGTGTCAAGTGCTTTCTATAACAGTATTTTGAACCACACCACAAATTTCGCCAAAATATGTTATAATCAGTATTAAAAGAGTTGTAAATGCACTAATTTTAAACTCCATACCATTAACTCGAAATTCCCAAATGGGAATTTGGTAAAGGTTTCAAAACAAAAAGACAAAAAAAAAAGGAAAAAAATCCCAAAGCGACAGTGTCTTTGTAAGGCTGAAAGATTTATGTCACTGCATGTGGAAACTATGAACTATAACTAGTTCACTATATTATTGCCAATTTTTTAAATTTTGAGTGTAGTCGATTTAACGAATCAAGTAATTATAATTGATTGTTACTAATTTACTGTTTGATTGCATAATTTTTCTCTTTATCTACCAGGTTATTGATTTGCACAAAATAGGTGTTATC
>CP135551.1:3293213-3320372 GCA_032402905.1 Khaya senegalensis | reverse complement strand
CATTTATAATGTAATAAATTTATTTTATATTTTTAATATATTTTTACAATACTTATAATACTATATAATTAAATACTAATTAATTTTTTTAAATATAATTAAATACTTTTTAAAACATAATAAATATAGTTAATTATTTTTAAAAATATAAAAAAATATAAAATAAATTTATTACATTATAAATGAGTTATTACATTATAATTATTTAAATAATTAATTACGTTGTAAATAAATTTACATGTTAAAAATGCTAAATTTAAATTTGATATAATTATTAATCATGCCATGTTTATTCATTTAGTAATCTTATTATTTTATATTAATTCAAACTCATAAATTAGTGTCAAGTTTGTGTGGATTCAATGAATTGTGTAAAAAATTGTTAGTAGTGAAATGTGAAAGTTACTGTTCTTTTTAAATTTTTCCTTTTTAGTGTCATATGTGTTTGACCATCCGTATATCTTTGCCCTGACAAATTAAACATTTGAAATTGACTGACTGATTGATTTCATCGAGTTATTTATCTAGTTTCCCTAATATTATTATCAAAATGTTGACCTTTTAATGCCCAAATCTTTCATGGAAAGTGTAATTTCTTTTTCAGAAGCTCCTTCCGCTTTGAGTTTATTGATTTCTTGCTCCACCAAGTTCTTCACCACATCAATGTTTAAGTCAGATTTCTCTTTAAGCATCTTCCACATCTGATAAGAGTCTTCCATTGTGAGTCCTGACTTTTCCCCCGTCACATAAGCTGAAAATTAAAACATAATTACCTCTTAATATAATAAAATAAAAATAAAAACAATTGATTTACCTCAATTAACAACGTGAAGTTTTGGTATGTAGATGTAGTGATATATACGAACCAGTAGAAACGTGAACAAGAACCTTTAGCTTAGCACATTTCTTTGCAAAGTTCACAACATGCAAAGCTCCCAAGGTATTGATACCAAGTGCAATATCGGTATCTGCATAACAAGACTGCACGATTTAACTAATCTGTTTTGTTTTAATTGGCTTTTTGAATAAGATATATACTTACAAATATGCAATAACGGACTACCTTTCCTTAAACTTGGTCAGGGCTGCTGAAGTAACAATGTTGTCTAATTCATTCCACATCTCTTCTTTCAAACTAGAGTCTCTGATACCCAAATCCTCGCAAGAAATGTCGCCAGGAACAAGAGTGATTTTTTCTGGGATAAATGAATTTAGATCCTCATCCGTACCCCATTTTTCCTTGAAAACCCTAAACAATTCTTTGCCGAACACCTGTAAAAAAAGTAAAAAATATGCACAAATTAAATTTGCAGAGACAATCTCTATATATGCATTTCGCTATGGTCTGTGCGCTACTGGTCGAATAAGATGAAGTACCTCGTTATGGAATCGTATTTTGGCTGACTCAGCATCGGTAGCTCTGAGAAGAAGATAAAGCTTCTTCACTTTTGGTTGAACCGTCAAAATTTTCTCTATAAGAACTGCATTATTTGAAAGAAAATTCATCCTTTAAAAATGCATAGAATACCAGAAGTCTGTGACGAGATACTAATACATGCAAAGATCAATTTCCAGAGTACGTAGTTTGTTTTGATCTGCTCGCATACAATACCTTTTGCCAAAACACCAGTTGCACCAATGACGAGAATGTTCTTGTTCTCAAGAAATTGATCAACACTACTTCCCAACTCCATTGAATAAGGTGAAAAAACTGATGAGTGGAACAAGAATTTATATTTGCTGGCAGCTAAAACGTCATTATCAAAATATACACAGATTAGAATAAACAATAAACACGTGTTTATTTATACTGATTTTATTTAGGGCCTGTGGACCTAACGTGGCTACACCACTACCTATGGTTATGAATTAGTAAACACAATGTCAAAACACTTTAGGACTTAAATGATAGCTATAAATAAAATTTAAAAATAATTGTTATGTATATAGAAAATTTAATTTTTTATAATTAGATGATGTTATCATGGTTTAATTTTTTACAATATTTATATGATAGTGTCTACCATATAATTATAACAATAAAATAGAAAGTTTAGTTTTCTATCATATTTAGGTAGTAATATCTACTATATAATAATAATAATAATTAAAGGTGAAAATAAATAACACAAATTTTATGTGAAAAATTTTTCAAATTAATTGAAATAAAAATCACGAATAAAGTAAAATAATTTACTATAAAAAATATAATTATAATTTCTCACTCATTACAATTCTCTCAAATATTTTAAAGAATATATTTAAATAAAATTTTGATAATATTATAAGAAAAATTAAATAATTATAAAAAGAAAAAAAAATTGAACTAAAATAAATTAATATATAAAATTTAAAATAAGAAAGTCACTTATTTATATAGGAAAAATGATTGCCTTCCAAACAAGGTGGTGGTGGCAAAAGGCAGCCATTAGTAAGTAGCTTTTCCACTCCAATTCAATCAACAGCAGAGGATAGAGGAAAGCAATTAGAAGTGTTGGCTAACTCATGTTATTAAAAAAAGGGGTGTAAGGAAGAGGTAGTTGAACATGCATAAATTGAAATTAAAATGGTCACCAGTACATTATTTAGATAACATGAAATATCCATGCGTGCCTATATTGGCTTGTAATACTACATCTCTAAATATCATCTCAAACTTTTCTATTTTAAATCATCAATTTAATAGAAAATAATTAAATAATTTATACTTAAAATAAAAGTCAAATACAAGTGGATCCTATGACTCGTTATTATAAAATATGTTTCAACTTAAAATAGCTTTTATTAAACTTCAAATAAAGAATAAAAATTTAAAATGTTGAAATTTTACCTCATTCAATTTTTTATTTTTTATTTTAAGATTTTTAGAAGGATTATTTTAAATTACAAGACATAAAATTTATTTTATTGTAACGATACAAGAATGTGATACATGTATGTATCGTAACTAATTTTTTTTTAATGTAATGATACATTTACGTATCATAACTAATTTATTTTCATGTAATGATACATGTATGTATCGTAACTAATCCTAAGATAAAATTTTCTTATATATTTTACCTAGTTGCTCTCTCCAATCTTTTAAACAATTTGTAAAATTATTTTTCTCCTTTTTTATTTATGTTATATTTATTATACACTTGAACTTGTTACAACTCATTTATTATTTGACTTTTACTTTAAAAGGAAAAGATTATGTCAGTACTGTTACTTAGTCGTTGAAATAGTTAGCTAGGATTTAAAGGTTAAGATTTTGTACATTAAATAGTATAAAAAATGTGGTATTTCTAAACTTATCCTATATTTAATCAAATAAACTTAATTGTGAATTAGTTCATGGTATTTATTAAGTAACATTTGAACTAAATTTCTTAATAGATATCTACGGGAATTATAGTAATATTATTAAAAGATAATTAACAATACTCTATTATTAATCTTAGAATCAAGTATTTTTAGTAATTTTTTTTTAAAATATCACAAAATTTACTTCTACGTATAAATGTAATGGGGTGGTATACAAAGTATGATATGAGTCCAGCCTGTGAAGTAATTAGCTGTAAGGTACAATGATATGAGAACCTATATAATTTGTACTCGAAGGAAGCTCACATTAAAAACATGACATTCGATTCAATAAATTAATCTACAAGTCAATACAAAAAAATGAATTGATTAGTATATTTATCACATTTTAAAAATATTTAATTAAATTAAATGATAATATTTATTGATATTTAAATATAAAGTACTATATGAATTATAAAAATATATTATAATATAAAAAATATATTAAATAAATAATATGATTATAATTTATTTAATCGTTAAATAATTATATTGAATTAAAATTTTTAATTTTTAATATAATTATTAAATAAATAAAATTTGAGTTAATTTTTATTTGATACAATACTAATATAATAAAAATACAAGACTAAAATATAAATTGTCATAATCCCAGCAAGTGGAATTAATTGTGTTAGGTAACATGCACTTGTATGCTGTTGATTGTTGAATTGTATGCTTTCTTAAGTTGCTCAAATTAAAATTAATCGTCATTAATAGGTAGTTAATACATATACATGCAAGGACTCATTCTTATGTTGTACTTTTCTTTTGCCTTATTTTAATATAATTGCTACAAGCTCATTTCCTTTAATTAACACTCATAATTTATTTGAAAATCTCAATAGACAACATGGTAGTTAGTAGGAGCGCTTAAGCTATAGTACTTAAAGGTTTCCGTGCTCTTTTTTTTTTCAAGTCCTCCAAAAAATATTTTAAATTTTTTATATATATTTTAAATACTGTTAACTACATATTTTAAATTTTACTTATTATATTTTAAGTTTTTTATTGTATGTTTTAATAATGTTTAATATTTGTCTTAAATATTTCAGCATTTTTTTATTTGTTTCAAATTTTTCAAAGAATATTTCAAGTTCTATACACATTAAACAAAAAAAAGTCTACGGTACCTAAAGGTACTGTCACCAAGTCCTAGTAGCAACATTATTTCCCTTTCTCTTGTTCATAACACCAAAAAAGCATCATGCCAAACTAAAAATGATTATTATAGAGGTATCATTGTCACGTCAAACCTCCCATTTACTCATTGTAAGAGCAAAATTTAAATTCAAAATGTCACTTTCAGTTTTTGATATTTTTTATTTAAATTTAATGTATAACTCAAAGTCGTGACATAAATAGTTAATGAGACACCCAAAATCAAGAATCCAAGTCTAACCAATTGTTCATTAATTTTTTTATTTTACCCAATATTATACTCTAAATATGGTTTAAATATTTACCTTAAAGGATTATTATGATCTCGTTCTTTTTTAACCTAACATTATACTCTAAATATGGCTTAAGAATTTAGCTTAAAGGATTATTATAATAATTTTGAAAAGTTTCTAAAATATGACAGTATTTTTGATATTGACAAAATTTATTTATTTCTAGAGTTAAGTATCTTAAAGGAGTTTTACTAGATAATACAAAAAAAGGGCAATAATTGTTTTTCAAATACATGGATTGTATATAAAAAAATTTTTAACTAAACCAATTATTGTTGCATTTGCATAAAAGAGCTTTTTAAAACTAAAATTGATCAAATCTTACTTCTAATCAACCATATGCTAAGAAAGATTAAATAGATTAGTTGTGTTGTTTATTGAAAATTATTTGATAGAAAAGTTTAATTATGAAAATTTAATTAGTGTTTCAAGTTATGAATTAGTCATTGTATATCTAATCATATTTTATAAGAACTTGGTGAAACCTAAACTCTCCTATTGTAACGTTGTTATGTAATTCAACATTTTACTGGTCTTATGCTTTCATCATATTGATAAGTGCTATAAAGATGTTTACCTTGCTTTCAAACAAATTAAATTCATTAAGAGTATAAACTTAGCCTTATTCATTATCTTAAGTGTTGATGCAACCAATCTATCCACCAAGAACATTAGAAAACTCAAACTTAACAAAAAACAAATGCAAAGAGACCACACCAAATGAACAACAACGAATGCATGAAACTAGAGTATCATTACTCTTCTTTGAGAAAAAATCAAAAAAAGAAACTTAGAGAACAATAAGAAGATTACCGAGAAAAAGATCTTTCTTTATTGCCAATTTTAGAATTTTACAAAGTTGATTCCATCTGTTACAAGTATCATGTATTCTATGACTATTTAAACTCAACAACACACAAAATACATCGTTTTACTTAAGTATGCATTTAACTACCTAAACAAATTACAACTACCTTTTAGCTAGCTCAGCAACTTTAATTACTTTAATGCTAGTTCAGCTTAATAGCTTCCTTTCTTCTTAATAATAGAAACAAGAGCCTCAACAAAGTAATCTTGAATTTGATTCACATCAACAAATCTCCACCTTGAATCAAATGCAAATTCTCATTGGAACTTTTTAAAATAAAATCAATGATCTAGCAAGCATAAACTCATTAAGAATTCAAGCTGGTAACACAATTTACTATTTATGTTCCTACTACATACAAATCTTCTGTAAATAATGCTCAAACTTCTTGTAAGGACTAACTTTGGTAAGCACATCTGCTGGATTTTCCAAGGTGTAAACCTTTAGAGCTTTCCCTTCTTTACTTGCAATCACATCTTTAATGTAATGAAGCCTTACATCAATATGCTTAGCCCTCACATGATGAGTTTGGTGTTAGACAATTGCATAGCACTCTGCTATCACATAATTATTCAACAGTATCCTAATACATCCCCAATTCAACTAATAGCTTATGTCATAACTGTTTACTTTGCTTCAGTTGTAGAAAGAACTACTACATTCTGAAGTGTAGATTTTTAGCTAATTGTACAATTACAAAAAGAAAACACAAAACTAAACAATGACCTTTTTCTTTTTTTTTTTATCTAAATCTATTGTATAATCAACATCAACAAAACTAATTACTTTTTTTGTTGCATTCTTTTCCTTTTCCATAGACTAACTTGCATCTCATATTGCCTTTGATGTACTTAAATATCCACTTAATAGCATTCAAATTATTTTTACTAAGATTGCTCATAAATATGTTAACTACACTTAGAGTATGCCAAATATTGCCTTGAATAAAATCGTTGCATACATGATACTACTTACACCACTTGCATATAGAACCTTTTGCATTAGTATCTTCTCCTCATTATTATATAGTGATTGATTCACAAACAAATAAAAATGTGTAGCTAGTGGCAACTTAACATATTTCGCTTCAATTATTTTGAATTTCTCCAAAATCTTCTTCAAGTACAACTTTTGAAATAACTTTAGTTGTTTCTTCCTCTTATCTCTTAATATTTCAATACCTTAGATTTTCATAATTGTCCCCATATCTTTTATCCCAAATTCTAAGCTTAACTGATGCTTAAGCTCTAGAATTTGCTTCATATCTTTTGCAACTATTACTATATCATTTATATAAACTTGCAGTTATACCATTTCTTTTATACAAAGACTTTTGGAGCATGCAAACTTTATCTTCATCCTCTTCTTTGATAAATCCATTAGACTGTTGTATAAAGATCTCTTTTTTTAGGCTGCCATGAAGAAATGTTATTCTAACGTCCATTTTCTCTAATTTAAGATTAACAACAGCCATCAAACAGCTTATTCCATATGCATGGCTTCCCCAGAATTACCAAAAATACAATACAAATCAAATCAAGAAAAGAAGCAGACTGAGATCATAATGGAAATCATGCCTGTAGTAAGCAGTAAGGAATCACAAACAACTGAAGTCATGATCCTATGTGCAAGGAGAGCAAAATAGAGAGGCATGATCGATCCCCTTGCGAAAACATAAAAGAACGTGTAAGAAAACTAATCCTCATCGGTAAAAACCATAACATCAGCACAAAAAATGTTCAGTCAGTCATCTCAATATGGATTCAAATTAAAGAGTCATACAGGAAAATGTATAGAGCGATCGTTTCTTTGCCAAAAGATAGATATGCAACAGCGTATGACACCTTGTGACAATAATTTATTTCCTATGTCACAGTTACCAGTATAGAAGATTCATGTATGGCAATTAAGCCTTACCAGCTTATATTAAGACGATCTTAACAACTTCTAAAAGTGACAATGACAGAAAAACAGAACACTACAGCACACTATTGGATAATCCCACTAACAACGGAAGTGGTTAGAACTTCTGCCTTCCTCGAAACAAGAGACCCCAAAATAAGTGATAGCCAGATAAAATATAAACTCCCATATAGAGAGAAGTCTGCTAGAACCTTAACTCGGCTATAGTACACCGCAAACTCTCAATCGAAAAAACACCTCATCTTACACCACACACCGATCATTTTTCTGTTGTCTACAAAAAAACTGACCTTGACTACTTATTTCTAAATAATCAGTGCTTTGATACCAAGAGGTTGCAAGAAGTTTCAAATAAATATTAAAGCCAACAGAGTATCAATGGGAACCTGATTCAAAAATGTAATCAAATGAATCAATGAACTTCAAAACACAGATTTTCTATGAGATTATGTTCTCTTGAGTTCTTTAATCAATTATTCAAGTTTTCTCAAGATTTTAAAATGGGATCAATAAAACCATTCTAAAACGTATAGAAATAGAATCGTGAAGATTTTAGTTCAGAGACAAGCATTTGCAAATTTTCCTTAAATTATTAAAGAAAAAAGAACAGTTGAAAGCATAACTGAGCAATAATTTCATCTTTATGGATCAAAATTAAGCGAAGGTGAAAACTGCAATTGGGAAGACTACAACAGGTCCTTCATCATCCACTAAACTGGTCAATGTAAAACACATGTCAACAATCAGAAACCTTAAGATTAAGCTATTGCAAGTAATAAACATTCAAAGAGAAAAGGACGCTTCAGTTCCTGGGATTTAACTATTTTGTTAAATGCAGAGACTACTAGAGCCTTCCACCTTAAATGCAGAAGCTGAAATGGATCAAACGAAGTTGTAAACAGCATAACTCTTTTTTGAGCAATGCCCGACTTTCAAACAAACAAGTAATTTCTCACAGTTTTAAAATATTAGAGAAGACTTTGACGTTCATCTCACAGTCTTAAATTATTAGAGAAAACTTTGACGTTCATCTCACAGTCTTAAATTATTAGAGAAGACTTGGACTTATGGGGTTCTTACTATTAGCAGTAGTTGTGAGGACAAGTCGATCAAGCTAGCAAGGCATGAGAAGACCTTGACTCAGAGGCTTGGAATTACGTGTGATAAATTTAATTTCACAAGGGTTTACGCGGATGTTGTCAGCGCTCAAGCGTATAACAAATTACACGACAGCTGTTGGCATCGACTCCCGTTGATCCATGTCCATCGCATTGTCTACTGCGGCTAGTTCATGGTAATTGCAGAAGTCCTTTTCCTTGATTAAACTGTAGTGCAGAAAAAAATAAAAATAAAAAAAAAAACATGTTCCTACGAATATTTTATATACTTTTTATAAGTTTGCGGAAGGTATCGTTGGAGAATTAATGAAAGAATTATGAATTATGGAATCAATATTGTAATGATAATTCTGTTTTGTATGCAAGTGTTTAGTTTAAACTAGTTATGGGTAGAAAAGTCAGTTGCATAGGTGGACTAATAAGAATGTTACACGTGCAGATAGTTTGACTATAAAATGTTGGCTTGTACCTAACTTGTAATATCTGGAAACAATGCAATATATTTGCATAAAATTTGCTTTCTTGATTCTTTCTAAGTTCTTGAAACATCTTCTTTTCTCTGTAGCTTTCATGTTTTTAAATTGATGAGCTTGTAATCTGAGTGTTCTGCAATTGGTTGGGATTAAAGGTTTAACAAGTGGTATCAAAGCCTTTGCAGAGAATTCACCATGAGTTCAGCCAAATTTTCAATCAAAAAATTCATGGGAGAAAATGACTTCAATCTGTGAAAGATGAAGATGAGGGTGTTCTTGATTCATGAAGGATTGGAGGAAGCCTTGCTTGAAGAAGACAAAATGTTGTCAAATTTGACAGAATCAGAAAAGAAAGACATCACGAAAAAGGCACATAGTGCAATTGTGTTATCTTTAGGTGATGGTGTTTTTCATGAAGTGTCGAAGGAAACTACAGCTATGAGTCTTTGGAAGAAATTGAAAATCGGGTATATGCAAAAGTCCTTTGCCCATAGACTTTACCTAAAGAAGCAGTTGTATGCACTAAGTCTTGAGGAAGGAGGATCATTACGTGAACATCTTGATAATTTTAACAAAATTATCTTGGATTTGGAAACCATTGACATCAAATTTGATGATGAGGACCAAGCTCTAATGGTTTTAACCTACCTACCTTCAAGCTATGAACATTTTGTAGAGACACTATTGTATGGAAGGGATACGATTTCAATGGATGATGTGAAATTGGCTCTAAACTCTAAAGAATTGAGTAAAAGGGCATAATTGAAAGATTCTAATCCAGCTAAAGGTTTGACAGCAAGAGGGCGTACAAGAAAGAAAGATTGGAAGGGCTCGAAGGAGGGCAGATCAAAATCGAAAGGAAAGACTCTAAAATATTTTCATTGTCACAAAGAAGGACACTTTAGAAGAGATTGTCTTGAGAGGAAGAGATCAAAGAAAGAAAAGAAGCAAAACAAGCAACCTGAAGCTTCAGTTGTGACAGATAAAGATTTCAAGAATGCTTTTTTGTTAATGGCTTCCCAGAGTAATAATCAAGGTGAGTGGATTTTGATTCAGGATGTACATTTCATATGTGCCTTGACAAAACTTTATTTTTCAAATTGAATTTTATTAATGGAGGAAAAGTTGTAATGGGGAATGGCATGTCATGCGATGTAAAAGAGATAAGAAGTATTAAATTTAAGTTGCATGATGGTATGAACAGAGAACTACATAGAGTAAGATTAGTACATGATTTGAAGAGGAATTTAATCTCTCTAGGCATGTTAGATGATTTGGGGTATGTGATTAAATTAGAGAATGAAGTCTTAAAAATACTAAAAGGGTCCTTGGTGTATATGAGAGGAAGTAAAAAGACTAGATTATATGTCTTAGATGGAATTGTGGTGTCTGGGGAAGCAGAAGTTGCTGTGAATAAAATTCCTGATAAAATGATGCTATGGCATCACAGAATGGGTCATTTAGGTCAAAGAAGACTTGTTGAGTTAAAGAAACAACGGCTAATAAGTGCTGAATTTGAAAATAACTTTAAGTTTTGTGAATCTTGTCTTTGGGAAGCATTATAGGGTAAAATTTGAGAGAGACATACATAAAACAAATGATGTATTAGACTATTTACACTCAGATCTGTGGGGGCCATCTCAAGTTGTATCCTTAGGAGGTGGGAGCTATTTTCTAATTATAATAGATTATTTTTTAAGGAAAGTGTGGGTTTTCATTTTAAAAAACAAGGATCAAGTCTTTGGGAAGTTTAAGGAGTGGAAAACTTTAGTGGAAAATCAAAAAAATAAGAAAATTAGAATACCAAGGACAGATAATGGCATGGAATTTTATAATAGTTTCTTTGATGATTTGTGCAAGAAAAATGGCATTGTGAGACACAGAATAATAACACATACTCCCCAGCAGAATGGCTTAGCAGAAAGGATGAATAGGACATTAATGGAGAGAGTGAGATGCATGCTGATTAGTGCAAGTCTTTCAAAATTATTTTGGGTAGAAGCTGTAACAACAGCAGCATATTTGGTGAATAGATGTCCAACGTCTGCACTTGATTTCAAAACACTAGAAGAAATCTAGTTAGGGCACCCACCTAGGTTACATCATTTGAGGATTTTTGGTTGCAATGCATATGCACACATAAAGCAAGGAAAGCTGTATGCTCGAGCTGTTAAAGGAGTCTTCATCGACTATCTTGAAGGTGTGAAGGGCTACAAATTGTGGTGCCATGATGGGAGACATGGAAGGTGTTTAATTAGTAAAGATGTCACATTTCATGAAGGAGAATTAATTAAGAATAGGCTACATCAAAGCACTAAACCTAATCTTAAAAGTTCAGCTATAGATGAATATTTGTTTGAGGTAGAGCTTGATACAAGTAAACAGAAGAAACTAGAAATATCCATAGAAGTAGAAGAAGAATTAAGTACAAGGTCAGTAGATGATCAAACTCAAAAGGATTATAATCTAACTAGAGACAGAGTTAAAAGACAGATTAAGGCTCTTGCTAGGTATGAATATGAAGACGTGTTAGCCTATGCCTTGTCGGTTGGTAATGAACTTGAAACTTTAGATCTTGTTACCTTTTTTGAAGCACTTAAAAGTAAGGATTCAAGGAAATTGCTTGATGCCATGAAGTTAGAGATGGATTTACTAAATAAAAACAGAACCTAAAAGTTGGTTGCTAAACCAAATGGCAAGAATGTTGTTGGCTGTAAGTGGATCTACAAGAGCAAAGAGGATGATTCATGTGTAGATGGGGTTAGATTCAAAGCTAGATTAGTAGCTAAGGGATTTATGCAAAATGAGGGATTAAATTTTACAGAAGTATTCTCACCAGTTGTGAGGCATACTTCAATAAGAATCCTTTTGGCCTAAGTTACTGTGCTTGAATTAGAATTAGTTCAAATGGATGTTAGAACAGTTTTTTTGCATGGCAAATTAGATGAGGAAATATGTATGTCTTAGCCTAAAGGATTTGTAGTAAAGGGCAAAGAAGACATGGTGTGCTTGTTAGATAAGTCTCCATATGGACTTAAGCAGTCACCAAGGCAATGGAACATGAGATTTGATGACTTTATGAAGACCAAAGGATACACAAGATGTATGTATGACTGCTGTGTATATTTCAAAGATGTTGAGTTGAATGATGCCATCTATTTACTGCTTTATGTGGATGACATTCTGATTGCATGCAAGAATATGGTTAAAAGCAACAAGTTAAAGGATGAATTGAGTGCTAAATATGACATGACGGACCTGGGAATTGCAAAGAAGATTCTTGGTATAGAGATCAGGAGGAATAGGGAGCAGAATTTATGGTGCTCTCTCAGCAACAATATTTAGCAAGATTACTGGATAAATTTGGAATGAGTAATTCAAAACCGGTAAACACTCCCTTGGCTGCACAATTCAAACTGTCTACTAGCCAAAGTCCAACAGCAGAAGAAGAGAAGGCCTGTATGAATAATATACCTTATGCTAGTGTTGTTGGGAGCATAATGTATGCTATGATTTGTTCAAGGCCTGATCTAGCACATTCAGTCTGTGTGGTCAGTAGATTTATGGCAAATCCAGGAAAAACAAGCTGGTTGGCTGTTAAATGGCTAATGAGATATATTAAAGGAAGTTTAAACTACAATCTGACCTATGGTTTGAAAGTTGTTGAAGTAAAAGAGGTTGTAGGTTTTGTGGATTCAGACTATGCATCTGATATTGACAAAAGAAGATTATTAACAGGGTATGTTTTTTGAGATGTGTGGATGTGTAATTAGCTGGAAATCGTCACTGCAACATGTTGTGGCTTTGTCAACAACAGAAGCTGAGTACATGTCAGTTACAAAGGCTGTAAAGGAGGCTACATGGTTGAGAGGCATAGTAAATGAATTGGGAATTGACCAGAAATCTGTGACTATTCATTGTGATAGTCAGAGTGCCATTCAACTTGCTAAGCATCATGTTTTTCATAATAGAATAAAACACATAGATGTGAGGTTACATTTTGTTAGAGACGAAATAACAAAAGGAAGGATTCAATTGTGCAAGATTAACACTGAGGAGAATCCAGCAGATATGCTGACAAAAGCTATACCAGTAAACAAGTTCAAGTGCTGTCTAAAGCAGTTAAATCTTATTGAATGATGACTGATTTAATGTTGTTGCAGGATGTTATTGCTGTGACTTTAGAGTGAGCAGAAATGTAGAGAATGATTATGTTGAAGATGGGCAATGATTCTGCAATTTACATGGTTTTTTTTTTTTTGTGCTACAACTAAAAGGAAGCATTGTGATGAAAAAAACAGAATTAAAGTGGAGAAATGTAATGATAATTCTGTTTTGTATGTAGAGTGTTTAGTTTAAACTAGTTAAGGGTAGAAAATTTAGTTGCATAGATGGATTAATAAGAATGTACACATGTAGATAGTTTAACTATAAAATGTTGGCTTGTACCCGGCTTGAATCTCTCGAAACAGTGCAATATTTTTGCAGAAAATTTTGCTTTCTTAATTCTTTCTGAGTTCTTGAAATATCTTCTTTTCTCTGCAGCTTTCATGTTTTTAAATTGATGAGCTTGTAATCTGAGTGTTCTGCAACTGATTGGGATTGAAGGTTTAACAAATATCACTCATTTCCAGGGTATTTATCTTATGCACTACCCTCTTGATTATATTCCATGTAATATTGTAGCAGAATCTGTATTATCATCAATACAATTCGAAAAAGAAGCTCTAATTAACAGCAGTTGGTGGAGGAAAAGATCAATGAGAAGCAATACTTTGAATCATTGCAGGTGGGATGAAATTAGCTGCAATTCAGCAGGAAGAGTCACCAAGATAAGCTTATTTGACCAGTCAATCAAATGGCAGCTTTGCCATCTCAGCTTCTCTTGCTTTACGAACCTGAAACTTCTCAATCTTGGGTCTCAGGAAGCATACCTGCCCAATTGGGTTATGTTTCACAGCTGAAATACCTTTCTTTGAATATGAATAATCTTACGGGTGAGCTACAGGTGCAATTACATGATTAACCAGTGTATATACATATACACAAACATATATTGACTTTTGTTCTTCTTACTATCAAATTGCAGGTGCAATTCCTTCAGAAATCCAGAGCTTGAGAAATCTTGAGGTGTTGAATCTGAATAACAACAACCTCATTGGAACAATCCCTTCAACACTCTGTCTATTAACAAAGCTAGCCTATTTTGATCTTAGTTCGAACCGACTCAATGGCTCAATTTCTCAAGAAATATGGAATCTGAATGGTCCGTGGGAGGTTGAGGTCTCACTCAAAAACAAAAATGGTACTGTTTCAGATAATTTCACTAAGTTTTCCAAACTTTATTATCTAAATCTTTCCTCAATCCTACGCTCTGGCCAGATACCAATTACAATTGGAAAACTCTTCAACCTTGAATTTTTAGATCTCTCTAACAACAATATTAGCGGTTCCATTACAAACGGGATTGCTCGTTGCACGTTGCTGCGGTACATAAAATTGAACAACAGTTTAAGAGGAAGCATTCCATTCGAAATTGAAAATTTGCCATTAGAATACTTGGATCTTTCCCACAATAATCTTTCTGGCAATATCCCTACGAATATACATGTACATTATGTAGATTTGTCACACAACAATTTAGAAGGTGAAATCCCAACTGACTTGCAGGACAAGCCACCACGATGTTTTATTGATAACAGCGGTTTGTGCGGCGAGGTTAGTGGTTTGCGGTCTTGCTCAACACCACCTATCGCAACAGTTTCTACACGCAGAGACTTGCAAGAGAAACTTCCTCTTAAGGCCGCTCACTTAATTATAATAGCTATTTTAGCCTACGCAAACCTCGCCTTCTTAATATATGTACTCTTCTTTTATTTTATTTGTTTCGGTAAAAAATCTGAAATCAAGAACACGACGACCAAAGGTAGAGACGTGTTTTCAATATGGAATTACGATGGTAGAATTGCATTTGAAGAGATAATTAAAGCAACAGATACATCCCCAATTCAACTAATATTCCCTTTAACCAAATTGCCTTTTACACAACTTACGTCATGGCTATGTACTCAGCTTGGGTTGTAGAAAGAGCTACCACATGCTGAAGTGTAGATTTTTAACAAATTGGACAATTACAAAAAGAAAACACAAAACTAAACGATGACCTTTTCTCATCTAAATCTATTGTATGATCAGCATCAACAAAACCAATTACTTTTCTTTTTCTTTTTGCATTCTTTTCCTTTTCCATAGACTAACTTGCATTCATATTGCCTTCAATGTACTTGAATATCCACTTAATAGCATTCCAATTATTCTTGCTGAGATTGCTCATAAATTTGTTAACCACACTCAAAGAGTATGCCAAATATTGCCTTGAATAAAATTATTGCATACATGATGCTACCTATAACACTTGCATCGAAAACCTTTTGCATTAGTATCTTCTCCTCATCCATAGATAGTGGCCGATTCACAAACAAATAAAAATGTGTACGTAGTGGCAACTTAACATATTTCGCTTTAATTATTTGGAATTTCTCCAAAATCTTCTTCAAGTACAACTTTTGAAATAGCTTAAGTTGTTTCTTCCTCCTATCTCTTAGTGTTTTAATACTAAAGATATTTGCAACTGTCCCTATATCTTTTATCTCAAATTCTGAGCTTAACCGATGCTTAAGCTTAAGAATTTTCTTCATATCTTTTGTAGCTATTAGTATATCATCTAAATCAACTAGTAGTTATGCCATTTCCTTTATACAAAGACTTTTGGAGCATGCAAACTTTATCTTCATCCCTTTCTGTGATAAATCTATTAGGCTATTGTATGACGATCTCTTTTTCTAGGTTGCCATTAAAAAATGTTATTCTAACATCCATTTGCTCTAGTTTAAGATTAACAACAGCCGACAAAACAAGGACAATTTTTATCAAAATATATCTTACCACTATTGCAAACACTTCTGTGAAGTCAACACCTTCCGTTAAAAGAAACCTTTTGCCACCAATCTTAATTTATACTTCATAACTCCACCTTCAACTAAATTTTCCTTTTTAAAAATCCATTAATAGCCAATAATCTTTCTTCCTTCTAACTTTTCAACCAATTTTCATGTTTTGTTCTTATGCAATGAGTTCATTTCATCCGTATTGTAAAGTGCCATTGTATAGTTTTTTTTTTTTAAATTCATTGCTTCTAAAAATGAAAATGATTTTTTCCTTATGAATTGATCAATAACATTCAATGGCTATGCAATCAAATCAGCTTATTCATACCAAATAGGTGGTTTTATGCTTCTTCTTGCCATATCTTTAACCAATTCATAATTTTAAATATCAGCATCACTAGCTATAAAATCTTTTAATTCAATTCCCTTTTGTGTATATTGGCCATGCTTTAATTCAAGCTCTACTACCAACATTTTCATGAAAAATTACATGTCTACTTATTATGCACCTATTACTTCTTCCATCATTACACTGTAATTTGTAGCCTTTGATGACTTACAAATATAATTTTGATAGCTCTAAAATCTAACTTTCCTTGACTATTATGTACATATGTTATGCAACCAAACACTCTAAGGTAACCTAAACTTAGTGGATGACTTATCCATACCTCTTATAGTGTCTTGGAATTTAAAGTAGATAAGGGACTCATGTTTAACAAATATGCAGCTGTTAAAACAGCTTTAGCCTAAAATAATTTTGACAAGCCTGTACTAATTAATATGCATCTTACTTTCTCTATTATTGTTCAATTTAGCCTCTCTGCCACACCATTTTGTTAAGGAGTGAATCTAACGGTTCTATGCTTCATTATTCCGTGATCCTTACAAAATTTATCAAACTTTTTACTGCAAAACTCCATGCCATTATTTGTTATTAAAATCTTGACCTTCTTATTAGTTTAATTCTCAACTAACCTTAACTATTCTTTAAACCTTCCAAAAACTTGTTCTTTAGTCTAAAATGTAAAGATCAATACCTTTTTTAAAAAGTTATCAATGATGAAAAGGAAGTACTTTACCTTACCTAAAGAAATGACTTAAATAGGACACTACAAATTCAAGCATATGTAATCAAGTGTGCCTTTGGTACTATGTGTTATTGAACCAAATTTTACCTTATGGTATTTATCAAGTATATAACTTTCACAAAATTTAAAAGAGTTCAATGTATTATTACCAAGTATACTCTATTTTTTTGATTTATTTAATCCTTTCTTACCTAGATGACATAACCTTAAATTGTAAATCATTATTGTGTCACATTCTTTAGCATTTATATTATTAGTTTCTCCAGTTATTGCCTTACCTTGTAGGACATAAAAATTGTTCCTTTTAACGTCTTTAAAAAACATTAAAGAACTTTTTAACATTCAGGGTTTCATTTTCAGTCTTAAAAACACAACTTTCTCCATTAAACATACCTAATGACAGTAAGTTTTTTTTAAGACAGACACATATCTAATATTTTCAATTTTGCTACATATACCATCTTATGGACTAAGTTTTACCATGCTTATTCCCTTTACCTTACAAGCAATGTTATTTTTCATCAAGACATAACCTCATCACTTATATTTAGTGTTAGAAACAATGATTTATTTAGGCACATTTAAAAGGTACAACTACAGTCTAAGATCCATTCACATTTTGGTTTCTTATGAGAACCAATTAACAAAAAACATTCTTAAAGTCATCTTTTGTTACAATGGCAACATCTCCCTTCTTTAAAGAATTTTCTTTTTTTGATTTTTACTTTCAAAGTAAACTCTTTTAAAGTGTCTTTCTTTATAGGATATGCCTAACTTATAGCCACTATACCATACATCCCTTAACAGACAACTTGAAACGACAATATAAAATTTAAAACAATTAACATAAAATCTTAAATAATTTATAAAAGTAATTGAAATATAAAATGAAAAACTTGAAACACTTAATGAAAAACTTAAGATATATAACAAAAAATACTTAAAATGCAAACAAAAACTTGAAACAACCAACGCAAAACTTGAAAAATTGAATGTAATGTTATATTCGATTCATGTTACATAAGAAACACTTCAATCTCTTAGCTTTTGAATTTGATCTAGAGCCCTTATTTTCTTTAAATTCTCTTTTCTCCTAACTACCTCTTGCATTCAATCCCTCAGCTACACCAGAATCCTTTTGTTTAGTGTTCATATTAAGTTATTTGGAACTCATAGTTGATTTCAAATCACCATGGTTACTATGTCTCTTCTATAGAGCAAAATCTCTACAAAATGTTCATAACTTTAAATGAATGATGTAAAAACCATCCAAGCTTGATCCTTATCTTTTAATTTAATATCAATGGTCTCAAGATCTAAGATAATCTTATTAAAATTATTCAAATGATCTTTGATTAAAACATTATCTTCAAGACTCAATGCATATAGTTGTTTCTTTAAATACAATCTGTATGCTAATGACTTCTTTATATACCTTGATTCTAGTTTGTTTCATAGCCTAAGTGCAACATTTTCTTTTAAAATTTCTATCAAAACTCCATCTTTAAGTGAAAAATCCAAAGCATTATGTGCTTTCTTGAGAATTTTGTTTATATTTCCTTCAGTTAAATTTTGGAGCATCTTCTTGTAACAGTTTAGGTCTAACAACTATTAAATAGATATTATCTGTTTTGGACACACAGCTTATCATGGGTTTATTTTTAGGTTTTACAACCTAAAATGTGTCTACTTAGTTAGGAGAACTCAAGTTATATATTATGTTACCCAAACTCACCCCCTAGCGATGTGGAGTGTGATATTCTCCTTTCCCCCCTCACCTTTTAGACCTTGCATTCTCGTGAGAGCTCGTAAAATTAGTTAAACAAAACATTCACATATCAAAAAATATATCATATATCATAATATAACATCTACATATTGGGTCGCGAGCTAATTTTGATACCATATATAACAGCCTAGGCTTAATAACTACTGAGCAGATATTGTCTACTTTAGGCACATAGCCCATCACAGGTTTGTTCTTAAACTTTGTAAATTATATATCATATAGCTTAGACTTACCAGCTAGTGATGTGAAATGTGACATGTTCCCTATTATTTGAACTTTGCATTCTTGTGAATGAGCAAAACAGAATATTCACATATCAGAAGATATATCATAGATCATAACATCCACACACCGGGTCATAAGTTGACTCTGATGTCATATGAAACAGCTCAGGTCCAACAACTACTAAGTAGATATTATTCACTTTAGGTACACAGCCCGTTACTAGTTTGTTTATAAATTTTACAACTCAAAACGTATCTACTTAATTAGAAGAACCCAAGTTATATATCATATAGCATAGACTCACCTGTTAACGATGTGGGATGTGACATTTTTTCCCTCTTTGAATCTTGCGTTCTCGCGAGGGGATTAAACAGAATATTCACATATTAAAAGACATATCATAGATCATAACAAAATGTTCATACATCGACTCGCAGACTAGCTCTGATACCATATTTAACAACCTAGACCCAATAATTACTAAGTAAATATTATCCGCTTTAGGCATAAAACTCATTACGGGTTTGTTCTTAGATTTTATAATCCAAAATGTGTCTACTTAGTTAAGAGAACCCAAACTATATATCATATAACCCAGACTCACCTGTTAGTTTAGGTTTTCTTAATTAAGTAGATGCGTTTTGAGTTACAAAACTCAAAAATAAAGTTATGATAGACTATGTGCCTAAAGCGAACAATATCTACTTAGTAGTTGTTAGGCTTAGATTATTACACTTCTATTCTTTAAACAATACCTCTCCCAAGCTTTCATGAATAAGATAAACTTTTATTTTCATTCTCCATAAAGTCATTCATTTTAGTTTACTTTTCAACAGAAAACTTCATAGATTACATTCCTTCTATTCCTTTTATAGCTTTGATACCATTTGTTGAAGCAACCAATCCAACAGCTAAAAGCACTAAGAACTTTAGAGAACTCAAATTTAATAGGAAAAAAATTCAAAGAGACCACACTAGATGAATAATAATGAATGCATGAAAATATAGTATTATAAATCTTCTTTCAGAAGAAATCAAAACAAGAAAACTTAGAGAACAATATGAAGATTACCAAAAAAAAACTTTTTTCTTTATTGCCAATTACAAAAATTTAACAAGGCTAATTCCATTTATTACAAGTATTGAGTATTCTATGGCTATTTAAACTTAACATAAAAAATGCAATGTTCACTTATGTTTGTATTTAATTACTAAAACAAATTACAACTACCTTTTAACCGGCTCAGCAACCTTAACTACTTTAATGCCAGTTCAGCTTAACCGGTTCTTTTCTTCTCCATAATAGAAATGAAAGCCTTAATAAACTAATCTTTAATTTAATTCACATCAACTGTAAGCAATGTCTCATCATATTAAGACTCATCAACATAGTTTATAATACTATAAGACAATAGATGATTTTTTTCATTTTTATGCTTATTTCATAAGATCTCCAATCATATAGATAGATTTATCATCACTTATACCTTATGATCTAAGTTTAACCTTCTCGATGTATTATTCACTAGCTTCTTATTTAGTGCTTTTGTTAGACAATCAGCCAAAATCTAGAATTATTATAATAAATTTTAGCAATTACTTAACAATATTATATCTTAAATGAATATTTTACTTTTCTCATTATACATTTTATTCCTTGGTTTGACTATTACACTATAACAATTACAATGAATACAAATAAAAGTAGGAAGATAAGTATTAATGGTAAGATATATTAAAAGAAACATTAATGAATGCCTTGTTTAAGGAAATTAGCTTAAACTTTGTGGTAGACTGAGCTGTATAGGTTTGCTTAGATGAATTTCAAGACACAACACCTTCACTAATTGTGAATACAAAACCACTAATGAATTCAATCTAGCTTGATTTTGAAATCCAGTTACCATCAATATACTTCTTTAACACATGTGAAAATGTGTTATACATAAGTCTATAATCAATAATGCATTTAAAAAAACTTGCAAATCTCTCAAATGCAAGCCAGTGTTCTATATTTGGATTTTGAGTATATATACTCAATCTATCAATACAATTAGCAATGATTAGAGTTTGGGATAGACATTTCCAAAGCTACATCTGTGTCTGTTACAAAAACTCCATACAAACTTATAGTGAGTTTCACATTTAACAACCAAACCCATTTAAACAAATACTTAATACTTGCCAAACTCTTGCAAATATTTGTAGGTTTTTAGCGAGTTTTTTGTTTATTTAACTACCCTTGTAATATTTTACTCTAAAATCACTTAATTTAGTGTATAGTTTATGTATAAAAATGATTTTACTAGAAATGCAATCACTTAAAAATTATAGTAATTTAAAAAAATGCAATTTAATTAAAACATTCATGCATATAAATACATGTACACATTCAAATTTCAAAATGTCATTTCATTCTTCTAAAAGAACTTAAAACCACCATTTAGAAATCAATATCAAACATGGCATAAGATGTGTAGTGTTGAAAATAAAAACAAAATTATTTATTTCTTTTCTCTATATGAAACAAAATAACTTTAAGTAAAAATAAGTAATGTTTTTTTACAAAAATAAAGGTGTTTTTTTTTTTTTTATAAAAATAAAGGAGGTGTTCTTTCACACACACACAAAAGAGAAAGTTACTTGTTATTTGGTACTTTAATTAAAAAATATATATCAAAAAACTAAATATCCATAAGTCCTAATAACAAATACCCGTGAGTGTGTATTCGAACATTTACCCATACCAAACTTGCCATAAGTTTTTATTCTTTTCTAAACCCATCTAAATCCTACTGATAGGCACATTAAATTTGCCCCATTAAGATGATGCACTAACTTGTTTGGGGTAAAATTGTCATCCTTTTATATCAACAGTATATACTATGTTAAGCATAGTATTATTCATTAAACACATCAAGTTACCTAAGATTTGGTCATATTTTAGGTTTTTCTAAAATGTACATTTTAAAGAAAACCTAAGAAGTAAAAATTGGCTTATGATTATAAATGCCAAAATTTCTCAAAATCTTTTCAAACTTGATGTTCTTGTGATAATATAAAATTATCAAATTTTCATATCACTATTTTGGAGTTTGTTTTAATCCAAATAAGGATTTAACAAGTTTAAACATTTTATGCTCATGGCTTGGAGCAATATAACCTACATATGGCTTATTTACATTTACTCATCCATGTCTACATTTAAAATATAGTCTTTACATTCATTTGATGAATATGTAATTTATGAGTCGTAACTAGTGCAACCAAAATCTTAATTGATACAATTTTTGTCACAAAAGTATATGTCTCAATATAATCTGTCTTTTTTCTAGGATAACAAGCACATTCCCATGTAGGAATATAATGTTGCTATATTGATCAACTTAGAAATTTTAAGACAAATTTAATTGAAACTCTAAACACAAAATTTCTTGATTTGATAATCTTAACTCATTACAAAATAGTTTAAAACCAATTTACCATTCAATTTATTGTGTTATAATTAAGTTTTAGAATAATTTATTAGTTAGAATAATAATAAATTTAGCGAGCAAATGCTATGAATCTCGTTCCATTTTCTTAATTAGGGATTCATCAAACAAATTAACAAAAAGATAATGAAATAAAATTAAAAATAGTTTAATATCGGTATATTTCTTCTTTAACCAAATATAATTTTTTCAATTTTCAAACACTAAACAATTAAAATTTTATAATTTTCATGTATTTTGACTTGTCTTGGCCCAAACTCAAAGAAAAGAAATTCTATGCCAATTGATGTGCATGCCTAAAATAAATATCAAGTAATTTGATGAGTTCTATGTCCTAAAAGCCTTGACAATATTTATATTTATCCATCAACATCTACTATCAATATATGTATGAATGTATGTACCCATTTCTCAATATTTGATTTAATATTTGTTTTACTAATTGAGCATTCAGTTCATATTAACCACAAGAATTTTGTTAGGTTTTATATGTCCATCACATTAACTTATGTGTACTAATTAATCCAATTTGTAAAATTTGTAAAAATAATATAAATGTCATGGGATCAAATCTACATAAACATCTAACTCATGTATACATATCAATCATACATCCTCTTATGAATTTATAATTGAGGTTGCAAAATAGAATAAAATAAAAAAATGAAATGGAATAACATAATATAAAGATAAAAAAATAAGACACAAATGAAACCATACATCTTTTAATAGAAGTTACAACTATTGTGGGTTGAAATCGTTTGATGTCAAAAATAAGTAGTTCTCGCTAAAAGCTGATATTTACCAAATGCTTTACCTAACCGTGGTTCCAAAGAAAAGCCTAAAATCTGTTAACCTAGGCTATGACATTTATGAATATATGGAAGTAATTCTTGATATTTCAGCTTCAAAAGACTGAATGATACCACTTCTAGAATACCAGTACATGGTAAGGTAAGCAAGGGCAGCTTAAAATCTTTCAGGAAAGCGGAGCATTCTTGGCCCATCCAGCAACTTATTCCATACGCTTGGCTTCCCCAGAATTACCAAAAATACAAATCAAATCAAGAAAAGAAGCAGACTAAGATCATAATGGAAATCATGCCCGTAGTAAGCAGTAAAGAATCACAAACAACTGAAGTCATGATCCTATGTGCAAGGAGAGCAAAATAGAGAAGCCTGCTCGATCCCCTTGCGAAAACGTAAAGAACGTGTAAGAAAAGGAATCCTCATCGGTAAAAACCATATCATCAGCACAACAAATGTTCAATCAGCCATCACAATATGGATTCAAATTAAAGGGTCATACAGAAAAATGTATAGATCGATCGTTCGTTTCTTTGCCAAAAGATAGATATGCAATAGCATATGACAATCCTTGTGACAATAATTTATTTTCTATGTCGCAGTTACCAGTATAGAAGATTCATGTATGGCAATTAAGCCTTACCAACTTATATTAAGAACATCTTAACAACTTCTAAATGTAACAATGACAGAAAAAGAGAACACCACAGCACACTATTGGATAATTCCCCTATCAATGGAAGTGGTTAGAACTTCTGCTTTCCTCGAAACAAGAACGTGCCTTAGTAGAGAGAAGTTGTTACATGCTTTAGTACAAGAGCTCATAACTAGTCTATTTGCGGCGAAAGCACTAGGTTCAACCTTGCGTGATTTACCTATGATTACAAATAAAATATCTCAACATACTTTGAGGGATCCTAATCCTCTTAATCGGTTCTTTCCAGATGAACTAGTCTCCTTAACAACACAAAATTTAGAAGAAAATTCATTGTTATTTTTATTTCATGACCACTACCTTTATATAAAATTTCAAATAGAATTCGACCTAAACTAAATAATTTTTTCTTAGATAATAATAGAAGAAACCTAAAAGATAAGTACTAACAAATTTTAATCTTAAATAAATCTTCAAGTATAGTCAAAAACCAACTCAACAATGCCATATCAATTTCCTTCCCCGTTAAGATTGCTTTTGTCCTCAAAGGGAAATTCTGTAAACCTTGCTTGGAATTGCATAATGTCCTCCAAGTTGCTTTAGCAGGACTTGTTCCTTCCCAAATAACTAGGACTTCCTTTTGTCTTTTGTTAATGCGAAAATTAATTACAGCTTTCGACTGGAAACCATTGTCAACTTTCTAACTTGCAAAATTAGGTAGCTCTCCTTGTACTTTTATTTTGCTACCAATTTTCTTCTTCAATAAAGACACGTGAAAGATAGGATGAAGTTTTGCATTTTCTGATAGTTGCAGATGATAAGCCACTGCTTCAATTCACGCTAGTACCTTGAATGGACCAAAATATTTGGTTACAAGTTTCTGATTTTTTCTTTGCACAGCAGATTGTTATTGAGATGATCTTAGCTTCAAATAAACCATATCTCCCATCTCCAAACTTCTTTCCACATGCCCCTTGTCGTATTGCGTCTTCATTCTATTTTGAGCTACTGCTACATTCTGCTTAGTCTCTTTATTCACTTTATCTCTATCTAATAGAAACTTATCTACAGATTCAATTCTAGTCATTTCATGAACATGGGCAATGATGGTTGGAGGTTCTTGACCAAATGAGATTTGGAATGGAGTTTTACCTATGGATGTACGTATGCTGGTGTTGTAACAAAATTGAACCCAAGATATCCAATTAGCCCAATTAATTAGAGCTAGTAAAACACCTTAAATGCATTTCCACAGTTCGATTGACCACCTCTATTTGTCCAAGTGTCTAGGGGTGGTAAGCTGAGTTATAATTGAATCTAACTCCATTTAGTTGAAATAATTCTTTCTAAAATGTGCTCATCAATATCAAATCCTTGTCACAAATAATAAACTCCAGCATTCTGTAAAGTTTAAAGATATTGCCAAAAAAATATGTGCAAGGGATATAGTTGTATATGGATGACTGAAAGGAATAAAATTGGCAAATTTATACAACCTATCAACTACAACAAATATAGCCAATTTTCTAGAGGGGAGACCTTTTATGAAATCTTAGAAATATTTGTCCACACTTGCCTTGAGATTGGCAATGGATTTAAGAGCTCTGTAGGTTTAACTAGCTCGACCATATGAGTTTGGCAAACTTCACAAGCTCATATAAATTCTCTAATCCTTCCTTTCATTCTCATCCAATAAAACTTTACGAACAAGTTCTTGCAACTCGGGATCATTTTTAACTCCAAGCTGAATTGGTTCCATCCATTGAGGGATGGGCTATGATAAAGTATATACCTCCCCTTTGTGAATTCTAGACAAAACATCTACAGCCAAATTATTACGCCCCTTTTTGTATTCAATATGAAAATTGAATCCCATCAATTTTACCAACCACTTTTGCTAGGTTGTTGTAGTTATTTTTTGCTCTAATAGGCACTGCAAGCTTCTTTGATCAGTTCGAATTATAAATTTGACTCCCAATAAGTAATGTCTCTACTTCTGTATTGCACATAGCAATGCTAGCGTCTCCTTCTCATAGGTAGACAAAGTAAGATTTTTTTCACGTAATGTCTAACCAAAAAAGCAATTGGTCTATTTTCTTGCATAAGTATAGCCTTAATTCTCGTTCTAGATGCGTCACACTCAATTACGAATTGCAATAAAAATTTGGGTAATGCCAACACAGGTCCAGTCGTCATGGCTTCCTTTAATTTAATAAAAGCTTCTTTAACTACAATGGTCCACTCGAATGAATTTTTTTTAGCATCTGTGTAAGTGGCCTCACAATCTCTCCATGTTATTTGATGAATTTTCAGTAATAGCCGGTAAGGCTTAAGAACCCACTTAGGCCTTTCAGTGTAATAGGTTTTGGTTCGGTCACCATCGATGCTACCTTTTTTGGATCCATTTCGACTCCTTTGCCAGAAATTAAATGCCCCAAATAACTAACTTTCATCAATCCAAATTAACACTTTTCTTTTTTAACAAAAAATTTTTCTGTCTCCAACTTCTGAAAAATCAACTCCACATGTTTTTCATACTCCTTCCACTCTTGGCTGTATATCAATATATCATCAAAGAAAACTAGCACAAACTTCTGCAAAAATTCTTGAAATACTTCGTTCATAGTTGCTTAGAAAGTGAAGGGGGCGTTAGTCAATTCAAATGGCATTACAAGAAATTCGTAATGGCCATGGTGAGTTCTAAATGCTGTTTTCCTTACGTCAGAAGGATGCATACAAATCTGATGGTACTCGGATCAAAAGTTTAATTTCATAAATGCCCTGGAAATGAGTGATATTGATTCCATAATTCATAATTCTTTCATAGATTCTCCAACCATACCTTCTTCAAACTTATAAAAAGTATATAAAATATTCGTAGGAACATGTTTTTTTTTTATTTTTTCCTGCACTACAGTTAATCCAGGAAAAGGACTTCTGAAATCACCATGAACTAGCCGCAGT
>CP135551.1:3272701-3292713 GCA_032402905.1 Khaya senegalensis | reverse complement strand
TAATTATTAAACATTTAAACAGGTTGTAATTATGTTACTTATTTATTATATATTTTTTATATCTTTTAATATATTTTTAGAATACTTAGAATACCATATACTCAAATAATAATTAATTTTTTTTAAATATTTTTTAAATTGTGATAAATACAACTAATTATTTTTAAAAATATAAAATAAATTTATTACATCACAAATAAATTATTATATTATAATTATTTAAATAATTAATTGTTCGTAAATTGATTTACGTGTTAAAAATTTTAAATCTAAATTTAATATAATTATTAATCATGTCATGATTATTTAATTAATAATTTTGTTATTTTACATCAATTCAAATTTATAAATTCATATCAAGTTTGTGTGAATTCAGCGAATTGTATAAAAAATTGTTAGTAGTGAAATGTGAAAGTTACTGTTTTTTCTTAATTTTTCCATTTTAGTGTTAATATTCGCACTACTTTTTATTTCTGCATTTTTGGCTTCGTTTTTGTGTTTCTGCGTTTGGGTATATTTTCGGATTGAAATCCAAGTCTGAGTATCTAGTATGTTTATCCGTACAAGCAAAGCCCGAAATTGCAAGCGGAATACAAATATCCGTGTTTTAACTCAGGTGGTATTCAGTTCGAATTCGGGTCTGGATTCACTACAAGTAGGCCCTAAACTGAAGTTTTGCTATACCTAAATAAAATTTAGGACATTTTTAGTATTAAAATGCTAAAGTTTTGCCATACCTAAATAAAATTTAGGATATTTTTAGTATTAAAATGCCGTGATCTATTGTCACAATTGTGCACTTTTATTACATTTACAACTTTGATCACCTTTATAATATCCACTTGATATTGGATTAGGGATAAAAATTAGAGTTTGTTCGTGAAGGATTGAAAATTTTTTTAAAATAAATTAAGACATTTAATTTGTTCACTTTGTACAATTATCATGAAAATTTAGATTTTTTTTCCAAAAGAATAACAAAAACATGTTTTTATTATTTCATAATTTAAATTAGTGTCTCAGCAGTATTTGTAGTTGTTTATACAAATTTATTCATATAAACTAAAATAACAGTATTATGTTATTGCTACATATCCAATATTTTTACAAGACTAAATAAAAATTTATGAAAAGATAAAAATCATAAATTATATGAGACAAGTGATAACAATATAATTTTATCACTTCAATTTGCACAAATGAATTTGTATCCTTGATTAATATTTTTGTTTAAAAAGTTATATAGCTCAAGTAATTGTTAGATATTATAACATTGGATAATAAATGATAATAAAGTAGTATTACACTTAATTGGCAAGGTGATTAAACAAAGTGATGGAATATAAAAACAAAAAATGGAAATTAGTTTATTATTCTCATAACAAAATCTCATTTTACAAATTTTTTTTAAAAGTCTTAGTCATTTTTTTATTTAATAATTTTAATCAATAAATTGGCCTTATTTCTTTTGGTGAGACCTGTTGTTGTTGTCTCACAATTCGATCTTCACAATGTAGCTCAATCACAATATCAAATAAGCAATATAGATTCAGATCACAGTCAAGAACTGAGAACACACAATATTAAACCAGAAAAACAAGAAAGGATGGAACTCCAAATTGATACAAGAAGCTTTCCTTTTATTCCTCTGTTTTCATCTATTTTTTCAGGATACAAAACTAACAGCAACTACAACTTATATATCAATTGATCTACATGTGTAATTTTCTCATTTGTTAAGCCAACAAATGATCACAATATCCTTCTACTTAATCTTACTAAAAGACAAAACTATCATTAATTCTCCACCTTAATTCTATTTTACAAGCTTCTTTCTTTAAGTTCTAGAAAACATACTAAGAATGCATTGCATTCATACAAGTAAAAGCAGTAGACTTCTACTTTGAACAAAGCTTCTGCAATTCTACATTCTTCTGTCAATTGGTCTAACTCTTAGACAAGCCAAGCATTTCTTTACAATGCTTGAGTTTTGCACCAGTTATTGATTTTATCATCATATTTACTGGGTTATTATCAGTACTAACCTTGAGCATCTTGATTCTTTCTTTAGCAACTTTTTCACGAATGAAATGCAATATCACATCTATGTGTTTTGTTCTTTCATGAAACACATGATGTTTGGCAAGTTGTATCCCACTTGGCTGTCATAATAGATGTCAATCAAACTCTACCTTAGTTCTAACTTTGAGATGAATTCCTTCAACCAGATAGATTTTTTTACAGACTTAGTTGCTGCTATATATTCAGCCTCTATTGTTGATAATGCAAAAACATGCTGTAATGAAGACTTCTAACTTATAACACATCCATTCCAAGCAAACGCATATATAGTTTGTGACCTTCTTTTATCTGAATCGAAAGCAAAATCTGAATCAACATATCCGATCAACCTCTTTTTTTTTTAATTAGTGTTACCATATACTAAATAGCAATTCAAACTCCCTTTGATGTATCTCATGATCCACTTTATAGCTTCCCAATGTTGCTTTCTAGGATTTACCATAGACTTGCTTGCAACACTTGTAGAGTGTGCTAAGTTTAGTCTGGTGCACACTATGGCATACATTAAACTACCTACTACACTTGCATAAGGTATCTTACTCATTTCAATATTCTTTTCATCAGTTACTGGAGAATGATTATTTGACAACTTGAAATGAGTAGCAAAAGTAGTTATTACTAGCTTAGCAACTGTTATTCTATATCTTCCTAACATCTTTTCCAAATATTGCTGCTGTGTCAGTGTTAGGTGCTTCAATTTTTGATCTCTTCTGATCTTAATTCCAAGGATGTTTTTAGCTGGTCCCAGATCCGTCTTGTCAAACTCAGAAGATAGCTGACACTTTAATATGTTGATTTTATCCATGTCCTTATAGGTAATTAACATGTCATCCATATATATTAACAAATATATCAAGTTATCAATACCAACAAACTTAAAATACACAAAGTAGTCCAACATGCTTATGGTATAGCCATTTTTCTACATAAATTCATTAAACCTCATATTCCACTGCCTAAATGATTGTTGAAGTCCATAGAGCAATTTCTTCAATAGGCAAACCATTTATTCTTTGCCTTTAACAACAAACCCTTCAGGCTATGACATATAGATTTCTTTATTTAGCCTTCCATGGAAGAAAGCAGTTTTGACATCCATTTGTATTAACTCCAAGTTTTGCACAGCTACTATAGCTAGGAGTATTTTGATTGATATGTGTCTAGCTATTGGAGAGAACACCTCTATAAAATCTATACTTTCCCTCTGAGTAAAACCCTTAGCCACTAACCTGGCTTTATATCTTATTGACCCTATACCTGAATCATCAGGCTTCCTTCTGAAAATCCATTTACTTCCCATAACCTTTCTATTTTTAGGATTAGCCACCAACCTCCAGGTCTTGTTCTTTTCCAAAGAACTCATTTCATCATCTATGGTAGCAAGCCATTTGTCTGAATCATTGCTCCTAAGTGCCTTAGAAACTGTCATCGACTATGAATTTTCAAAATTCTCTCCCAAGGTTAAGGTATAGGTTATTAGATCAGTATAACCATATCTTGATGGTCTTTGGTCTCTGTCTCTAACCAGATTGTAATCTTCTAAGTTTTGAAAATCTGGTAAGTCAATTTTAGGTGGCTCTTCTGAACAATCATTAGATTTATATCCTTTTAAATTCAAAATTCTTTTAAAGAATCTCCACTTCTATTTGACTTTCTTCTGACTCTATTTTATCACTAGTCTCAATCGTTCTTTTATTTTCTAGCATCTTTTCTTTGTAAAAGGTTACATTCCTACGAATAATACATCTGCCTTGTTTGCCATCATAGCACCATAATTTATACCCCTTAACACCTTCTGAATATCCCATAAACACCCCCTTAACTGCTCTAGGGTCAAGTTTTCCTTGTTTTAAGTATGTATAGCCTGTACAACAGAAAATCCTCAAGTGATTTAGACTGGATGGTGTTCCTATCCATATCTCATTTGGTGTCTTGAAATCAAGTGCTTTAGTTAAGCATCTATTTACCAAGTAAGCTGCTGCAATCACTGCTTCACCTTAAAAACATTTTTGACAAACCAGCACTCAATAACAGACACCTTACCCTTTCTATCAAGGTTCTGTTGAGTCTCTTAGCTACACCATTTTGTTGAGGTGTATGCTTAACATTTTTATGTCTTTATATCCCATTCCTTTTACAGTATTTATTAAAAAATTCATTGTAAAATTTCATCCTATTATCTATTCTAAGGACTTTAATCTTTTTATTTTTTTTATTTTTTTTGATTTTCAACTAAAGTTTTTCATTCCTTGAACCTTCCATACACCTAGTTTTTAGATTTCAAAGTAAACACCCAAATTTTCCTTGAATAATCATCTATTATTGACAAGAAATACCTAGCCCTTCCAAAAGACACTGTTTAAGATGGCCCCGATAAATCAGAATGTAGATAGTCTAAAGCCCTTTTAGTTATATGTGTTCCAACCCCAAACTTAATCCTATGTTGTTTGCCTAAAACATAAGATTCACAGAACCTTAGACCACGATCAATTTCTTCATTTAACAGGCTTTGTTTCTTAAGTTCAACAATTCCTTTTTATCATAAATAACCTAACCTAAGATGCCACAGTTTTGTTCTATCAATAGTCTTCTTTTTAATAGCTTTCAGTTCTCCTATTATAGTTGTGCCATTCAAGACATACAATCTATTTTTTCTGATTCCTTTCAAAAATACTAAAGAACCTTTTGACACCTTTAAGATTCCTTTTTCTACTTTTATTACATACCTCAATTTATCTAACATTTTTAAGGAGATTAAATTCCTTCTTAAATCGGGTACAAATCTCACATCCTTTAATTTAATTATCACTCCATCATATAGTTTCAGTTCTAATTCCTTTCACTTCACATGGCATATCATTTTCTAATTAGACTTTTCCTCTTCTAATTTCATTGAGTTCAAAAAACAAGTTATTATTTGAACACATATGAAAACTGCAATCTGAATCATCCGCTCACCTTCAGGCTTTCTACTTGAAGTTACCAATATGAAAGCATTCCTGAAATCTTCATCTGTGACCATTGTTGCCTCTGATTGCTTGTTCAAATTTTTCTCCTTCTTAAAATTCTTTCTATCAAGGCAATTCTTCCTAAAATGGCCTTCCTTATGATAGTAAAAGTATTTCAGCTTCTTTTCTTCAGACTTTGACCTGCCTTTTTTCTTTCTTTTCTATTCTCCTCATTGCTGTCAACCTTTATGCTGTAACAGGATCCCTTTATTCTAATCTTTTACTTAATTCTTTAGAACTTAATGCCGACTTGACGTCATCCATGGTAACAATGTCCCTTCCATACAACAGAGTTTCTACAAAATGCTCCTAACTTGATGGAAGTAAGGTCAAGACCATCAATGCCTAGTCTTTATCATCAAATTTTATATCTATGGTTTCAAGATCAAGAATAATCTTGTTAAAATTATCCAGTGCTCCTTTAAAGACCCGCATTCTTCAAAATTTAAAGTATAAAGCTGTTTCTTCAAATACAAACAGTGTGCAAAAGATTTCTTCATGTATCTTGACTCCAATTTATTCCAAATTCCAATGGTCGTCGTCTTCTTTGAAACCTCACGCAGAACCACATCACCTAGGGATATAACAATTGCACTTTAAGCCTTCTTTAAGATTTCCCCTCGTTTCAGAATCTTTTAACTCATATGACATATTATCTTCTCCTATAGTGCTTTTTCTAATCCCTCATGAATAAAAAATGCCTTCATCTTCATCTTCTAGAGATTGAAGTCATTTTCACCAATAAGTTTCTCAATGGTGAATTTCTTGAACCTAGTGCTTTGATACCAGTTGTAATTGTTGTCTCACAATTCGATTTTCACAATGCAGCTCAATCACAATATCAATTAAGCAATACAGATTCATATTATAATCAAGAACTAAGAATACACAATATTAAACTAGAAAAATAAGAAAGGAAGGAACTCTAAACTGATACAAGAAGCTTTCTTTTTATTCCTTTGTTTTCATTCATTTTTTTAGGATACAAAACTAATGACAACTATAACTTATATATCAATTGATCTACACGTATAATTTTCTCATTTGTTAAACCAATAAGTGACCACAATATTCTTATACTTAATCCTACTAAAAGATAGATTATCATCAAGACCTCTACAGTTGAGTATAAAATCACTTCAACAAATTTATATTTGGTTGATATTATGATGCAAGTATTATCATACAAATTTAGCTATTCATTTAAGTTGTCAATCAATGTGTTTTAATTAAAGGATTAGAAGATTTTAACATAAATTGAATTTGGTATATATAGTTATAATTGCCAAAGCAAATCATGAATTACATACCCATGCATTACCTCGTTATTCTCACATATATTTTAAAAAATGGAATGTATTAAAAAAATAAGTTATTAAATTATATTTAATTTGTAATAGTAAGTGTTAGTTAATTCAACTTATAAAATATCTTATACTAATTTAAATTTTAAATACTAAAAAAAAAAAGATTTGCACATTAGATAAAATTAAATTGTTTACATTTATTATAACTGATTAGGTGACCTAAAATGTTTAGCAAAGTTTATACTTACTTAGTAACTATAATTTTATATCTAACAATGAGCACTTTTGAGTGGTGGAACTAAAGATGGATAATCTTGATAAGAATGGATGAATTATTAAATAAAAGTAAGATAAGAATCATAATAAAATTTTCATAATCAATAATAATATTGTAAACTTCAATTGTTAACCTTGGAGAATAATAGTCAATATAGACAAGCATAATGTGCATATTTCACACTTCATATCATTAATAGATAAATTGTATAATTTGTTTGGGTAGTTGTAATAATAATTAATATATATATATATAAGAGACTTAGTACTTAATTAACAAGGAGGCTTTTATTTTATTTTATTTTTTATCCATTTATTTACTATAAATGTTTATAAGATACAGAAGTAATTGTTTTAAAATTTGTACAAGGAATTTTATAAAGGAGGGCTTAAATGTTAAAAATAATGTTAGGGACTTTTGTGTAAAAGGAAAATTAAGAATTTTTTTAAATTTTTTTTTTTTTTTCGTAGAATATTCTACCATCTTCCATATTCTTCTTTGGGGAAAACAGCCCCTCCATTTCTAATTTTTCCTTTTCATTTGGCCTTCCTCTTTTCTCTTCCATTCTCTCTAAAATCTCAACCATTTTCAACCATTTTTCTTATGATATTAACCCTACAAAATCATTTCCTAGTACTTAAACTTATAAACCCTTAAAGGATTTGAGGAAAAGCCTTGAATTTAGCTAAAATTCCAAGTTCAAAGTCTAGAGTTTCAAACACCCAAATTTAAATCAAGGTGTTTCATCATCAAACTTGTTTTAATCACTTGCATGGAGCTTGGGTATGATTTTTTTTTTTTAAACCTTTAATACCATCAATTTCAAGTTTAATTCAAGTATTAATTTAGGTAGAAAGGAAATGTTGAACCTAAGTTTTGATTCAATGAAAAATTTAGAATTTTGAACATGTTTAAAAATGGTAAATGTTACGTTGCTTTTATTTCTTTTTTATTGCAAGGATCTCATGAAAAATTCAAAACTAGAGTTTTAAACAGGGAATTTTTTAGTTAGATGTTAATTGAGATTTTTAAGATTTTGAATGAAATTTATATTTGAGAAAATGAATATTTTGGGCTGATATTGGTTTGATATTTGAATAATTTGGTTTGATATTGGTGTGAAAATTGAATATCATTTTGTGCTAGCCGAATATTATGATCAATAAAATTCCTTTTCTTATGCCTAAATTGATTTTAGTAATGAGGTTGTAATTTTGGATTAATGATGATGATATTTTGTTAAATAGAATATGTTTTAGTCAAGCCTCACTAACTTGTCAATTAGGGATATCAAGCATTCATTTTAAGTCATTTAGGAGGATATAGACATATTTATGTATATGTTTTAAAGAATAAATTTTTTTGTAAATTATTGTTGTTCTTTAGGCATTGAAGGGTCCATCGGGGCAAAAATCTACAGAGAAGGTAGATGGAAGTTAGCATGCTCTCTATTTTTGTGAGTGGATGGTTTTCTATATATTATCTTTATGGCAATTATTTCTTTGCTTAAGCCATGTTTTATAAATGATCTTACTTCAATGTTTATTTACTTTGTTTTAGAGTAAGGGACGCCTAAATAAATTTTATTTTTATTTATTTGCATATAATTGCTAATGATAATGATTAAAATTGAAATCCTATGATGTGAGAATTGGAAAATTGTGAATCTGAATTTTTATTTGGTGAAAGTGCCAATTGATACAGTTATGCATAATTAATTATTGATAATGGCCTGTGGTTAGTTATATAAAATTAGAGTGGGTGTCATGCTAGGTTCGCTTTTGTATGAAAATGCAAAAGATAAATAGTAAATTCTCTGCAAGACTAAGTAATAAGGAAAAAAAGAAAGTCTGCAAGTGAATATTGAGTAAATGTATAGTCACTGTATAGGAATCTTAGGCTAATACTAATAGAAGAGCTATAAAAAAATATGAAAATTTGATTACATTTAAAGAAAAATTGTTATCAGGTCTTGACATACCCACTCAAGTGCACATTGGGTGGTAGTTGGGGTATAGTTTCATGATAAACTCATTTATTTTATTAATTATCTATAGAAGTATGTAATGTGTAAACAATCTTGTGTTATGGTTTTATGGATTCATATTTGTTATACTCATGAATGTTGTTATGTTTTAATTGTTTAAATAATATTAATGATATTTGAAAATATTGTTAGATGAAAAATTGAGAATTTAAAATAATACGTGTGTTTTATATGCTTGGTTTTATGTGTCACCCTTACTCAACTCATTGGACTATATATAGTTTACCATCTAACTCACTGAGTATTTTTTATTTTCTTTTTAAGTTTGTAAATCTATGTATAGATTTTTGGAGTGTGCTTGTAATATGGGAGCACTCAAAAGTTTTTGTTGGTATAGTACTACTTGTAAGATGTTAAAGACAATTGTTGTTGAGTTTTGCTTGTAAATATCTTTACGGAATCGTGCTACACTTTGTACTTACTAGTTGTGTAAGTTTGTTATGTTGTAATATTGTAGTATATTACCGGGACGCCTTACATGTTTATGGAGCTGTTCTGTGAATACGAGACATGTCTCATGAGCATGTGGTAGATGGCACATCTCAAACCTATGGGTTGGGACGTGACAAATACATTAAATATTTATATAAAAAAATGTATTTTAAAATTATAAATAATTATTTTGTCAAGACTTTAAAATATATAATCATTATTCTTTAATTTCAAAAGTTTGAGGTTCCATTCAAAATTGTTAAAGTTGAGATTCAATCTCAAAGGAGTGAGTGCCCATCCCATTCTGAAACTATACTTTGAAATATTGAATGAATCCCTGAACTTTTAGAATTAAAACAAATTAGTTTAAAATCTTGCATATTAATCCCTAAACAATAAATAAAATGTATTTGAAATCAAAGACATGGGTATCAATATGCAATATTTTGAAATTATTTGTAATTATTCGTTAATTCTAAAAGTTTGAAATGTAGAGTATTTTTATTCAAATATAATTTGTTTTTTGGTTGAATAACAAGGAAAATAACATGATCATTTTAGTAAATTAACTTTAAAAAAATAATCATTTTAAAAAATTTTCCATCTTAAATAGTTCATATCATTGCTGTTCTATTTTTTTAAACAGTGTCTAAACTGGCTCGGCATGCGAACTCGTGAGCCACCATTTTGTTGGCCGTGCCTGTTCAAAGTCCACCTTAACACCACTAATTAGTCGGAAATTAATGCTTCTTTTAAAATGCACTACGCTTTCATGTTTGAACTACAATGAAAAGTAATAAATAGTAGTAGTTTTCTTTTAATCTTTTTCCCCAATTTCTGACTTTTTTTTTTCTAAATGCTTAGAATTGAATAGTTGAAATTTAACAATGGTACGTATAAAATTTTCAAAATTTTAAAGATTAAATTTGGTGCTTCAAAATAACAAAATTTTTTGAATTCTTCTTCTTTTTCCATCAGAAAAATATACAAGACCTTTCAATTTCTCTTCTTATGTGCTTGGATTTTGGTTGTTGTATATAGTATTGGGAGTGTTTGTTTTCCAAATTTACTTTCCCAGTAGTTTTCGTTTTTGGATTTGAATTATAGGAACAACCTAACGATCTTAGGCTATCCTACCAGTTTGTATGCTCAATTCTCTGCCTATCTTTGAAAGCTTTACCAAATTTCCATTTGAGAATTCAGAGTTAATGGTACTGAGCTTAAAATTAGTGCAATTATGACTCTTTTAACACTTACTATAATATATCTTGCAAAATTTGTGGCGTGTTTCGTATTAATGTTATAGAATGCACTTGAAATTAACTTTTCAAAAAAGCACTTATGAGGTACTTTTAACAAAAATTTAATATGCATATTTTATTTAAAAAAAAGTGAAATTACAGAATGGAAAAATTTTTCTTCATAATATGTATTACCCTACACAGTTCATACTATTTACATTAAAAAATTAAGAATAGCTATTACTTTTATGTCATACATATAAATATTATGAATTCTTCTATTTTATTTCTAACTAACAATAGACAGTAAGTAGGAGGACAACAATAACATTCTAAAAATCATAAATCTCTTAAAATATTTAGTAAATCATTCTAAAAATTCAATTCTAAAATATTTTTTTCAACAAAAACATTTCATTAAAATATAAAAAATTATTAATATATTGTTTAAAATCCATCAAACATATATTTTTCTTCCCTTTTCTTTTCTTTTTATTTTCTCTCTTGTAACTTTTTTTTTAACAAAAATAACAAGACAAGAATAATATCAAACAAAAAAGAAGTGAATTACCTCTAATATGGCTCCAAGGTGACAGAAACAACTCGTTGTTAGTCGGATTTAGAAGGCCTGATAATGAAGGGCTACGATAGTAGAGGACCAACAAGGCTGAGTTAGTAAGATTTAAAAGACCCAATCTTAAGGATGTTTTTTTTTTTGGTCAATTATTTCCAATTAAGTTTTAGATAAGTTTGTCATTCTAAAGTGTCACTATTCATTCATAAATAAAAATGAGGATTTTTTTTTTATTCTTAAAAAATTAAGCACACTACCAATTTCCATATTGTTTATCGAAACAATGGAGTGTACAAACTTTATAAAATTTTATGTATCAAATTTGTTGATTTAAAATTACAAAATTCTGTAAAAGTTGCTTAATTTAATCTGAATTGCCTCTATTAATTTCTATGAAAAAGAACAGAATCATTAAAAGCTTCTTTGTACATATAGAAATAATGAATAGCTAAAATTTAACCTGGCGACGGAGTTTTGATACATTACTTGCGATGCTAAGAAAACTTTGTCAAGAAAATACAACGAATACGCAATCATAAGTTTAATCGATTAAATATAATTATAAAGCATTTAAACATAATTCTATGATGTATCAATACTAATTTTATAAAGCAGTAGGATTAATCCACTTGCGTTCATTTAAATAACTTTCTTTTGCTTATTTTTAATAAAAAAAACCTTTTATTTACTTATTTTATATCAAAACTTGATAAATAAAATGCTTATCATGAAGGATGTAATGTATCTACAAATTTATTTTTGAATAAGCTAAAATTTACTTTTAACCTTGTTTCATAAATTTTAATAATATATTAAAATTTTATTTAAAAGGATAGTAAGACACCCCTATTTAGAGGACATATTGATTACATATACAAAGATAATAAAATAAAACTATTTAATATAAAAAAGTAATAAAACTGTGAAAGGTGCTATTTTGTTCATTTATTATTGATTCTAAATCAATACTTTCAAAACGTTTTCTATTAATGTCAATAATCCTACAATTCATAAGAAATTCATTCTCCATTTTATTAACAAGTTTTGAATTAATAAGTTTTAGGACTTAAAATGTATTATTTATTGCTGGTGTGAGAACAATAAGTGTTAATAGACAAATTAGTAGCCTTCTTACTTTTTTTTTTTTCAAAAAAATGTTGTTCTAATTTAGAAGTGTGAAATATATGTGATAAAGAACATCAATCTTCAGTTTTTTAATTGTTTCATCAAATTAATTTTTTATCTTAACAAATAATATAAAACAATAATTTTATCTGAATAAAAAAAAAATCAAATATAATTTTATCGTATTAAAATATAAACACAAATTATTGAGATAAAATAATTAATAATTTTTTTTTATTTAGAGTGATTATTCTAATTATATTTAATGGTTTAACAGAAAAAAAAATATATAATTAATTTTAAAAAAAATCGTTTCTCTTCATTTTTTTCGCATCACATTCGGCTAGTAACAAGAGGGGGCAAAAGGGCTGAGCTAGCTGCTCATAAGTCTGGCCAGATTGAAAGATTAAAGTCCGCTGTGGGTTTGGGCTGAGGGCTTGGCCAACGGGTCTATTTATATTTATATTAAATAAAAAATTTTAAACCTAAATAGACTTGTAGTAGCTCGACTTCAAACTCAATGGTGGGCTCAATTTTGAGCCCTCCATTGGGCTCAATTTCAAGCTCAGTTTTTAGCTTGAAATCAAGTCTAGTTGCTAACTCGAACTCTATTGTACTAGTTGTTTTTCAGGGAGTTTTTCCAATGTTTTTCATGCCCAAAATTTAACAAATTAATTCAACATGTAATAAAAAAATCATAATACCAATATATAGGTATTAATTCATAAAAGTAAACAAAAATAAAGAAAAATATGCATAACAACTTATTTTTGTTTAGTATTTTTTTAACTGTTGGAATATATTCGAGTTTCTACGATTAATTTGCACCGATAAATTTGCACATTTAATATATAAATATTAAATAAAATTTTGTAAAAAAATAAAAAATTGATATTTTTGAATATTAATTTTTTTAATTTTAGAAAAATATACCAATTCATGTTAATTGGGTTTGCCAAAGCTCAGACTTCATGAAATATAAAAAACAATAATCTTATGTGCTCACACTAATTCTATGCAATTTTAGGATACTTAACATTCATGTCTCCGCACATTAATTTTTTTGTACATATCTCATCCAACTCCTTTGCATTTAAAATTAGGACTTGTCTATGTTATTTTGAGATAACGTTTAGCCAAAAAAATTTATGTATATTAGACTTAAAACCAACTTTATTAAACTTAAAACAAACAAAAAGAGTTAAAATATATAAAGTAAATATCAAATAGTACTTAAAATATGTAATACAAAATTTGAAATATTTATAAAAAATTTAAAACATATACTAAATAGTACTTAGAATGTGAATGGAAAATATGAGATAGCTTTTGAAAGAGCTAAAAATTAGAAAATAACAATACTCATAGATACTGTAGTAAAATTGTTCAAATTATGTTAATTATCAACATTTACATTAATTTATGTGAACTTGATAAGACAAGAAATTACTAGCTTACATATTCTTCATTGATCAACTATCATTAAAAAAAAAAAAAAATTATGTTATAAACATATTGGAGAAAATTATATTAGATAAGTACATAATTTATCCTTCAGAAAAAAAAAATCTTCCTTTAATGGAATAACACAGAGAGGCCACTACCAGTTTTAATATTTATCTATTGAATTATTTATCACATGTTGGTATAAGAAAATATTAGAATTAAAGTTTAGTAATAAAAAGAATTGAAAAATGAAAAATGACTTGTATCTGCCAATGAATGAGGAATTAAACAAAAAAAAATGTATTTTATAAATAGAGTTGTATATAACTAAATAAAAAGCTTAGAAAATGGTAATTATTATTCTCTAATTTTACACTAAATTTTAGAAATAAAATTTGAATTTAATTTAAAAAATTTTAATTATCAAAATATATAAATTTTTTAAAATAAAATAATATATGTGTAAACAACATATAACTAATTACATTACCATATGTAAGTAATTGGATGGATTAACCAAACAAATGATTGTACTTCTTATTTCATTTTATCACCTTTCCCTTTCTATATTTTTTTCTTTCTTTGTTACAAATATATTTGATTGGACTGAGTGATAATTATTTTATTAAAAGAATTTCATATATTTTTTTTATTTTGAGAATACAATATTTGTGGTTTTGCAAATTTGTTACAAGCCAGCCATGTTTTAATTTTGTTATGTTTAGTCCATATCATTTGTTTTGCCATTGCTATGTTTTTATGACAATGAATTGCTACTTTAATTATTTAATTCTAATGTTCCGTATTCTACTGGTTAATTGATGGAAGTCATGGTATCTTCTTATCATTATTATGGATAAGAGGTTACCTCTTTAAACTTTGAAACATTTGTTTTATTGAAATCTTTTACAATTTGAGGATGTTTCTGTATTTTAAAAATACACAATATCTTAATTAAGTGACTATTATATATATATATATTAATAATGTAACTGAAATTTTATTTATTTGCTGGTTATAAAAATATTGTCTAATTCACTATTACATATTGTAAGCCACATCATTATGTATTTGTTGATTATATTTTTTTTGTTAACTTTTATTTTCGATGATATTATGAGTTATAATGGTTATTAATAACTTGTGCAACAAAAAAGAGAGCCATCTATGTTTCTTAGAGAAAAAGAATTGTCAGATAATTCTATTATTTTTTATTTCTATTTTAACACCAAAAAATGAATTACTATATTATTGTTTTAAAGTTATATACTTGGGTGTACATCTTTATAGAGCCAAATCATTAAATTCTAAATGTTAGACCACCATTGAACTTGATTTGTAATAGAACATTATCCAAAAGGGTGAAATCTTTCTTAAGGATGATGTTTTTAGTGTTGGTTTGAAGACCTCAACCTACAAGAACTTAAGAAAAATTGAGACTGCTGAATGCAGTCCAAACAATTGTAGAGTATAAATTAATCACAAGTGGAAACCAAGAAGAAAAACTAAATCAAGAGCAATTTAAGATGTAGAAAACAGAAAAATTAATTCTCTTCTAATTGTATTTCTCAACGCATGAATGCAAGGTACAAATGATCAAAAATGTTATATAGTTTTACAATAGCCAATCAAATTTATTTTTTAATTTCTAACACCAACTGTCATTAACAATCATATAATTGTCAAGAAATAATTTAATTTGTCCTTCTAGCTTAACAATTGCTCTTGCTTGCTTCTTTCTTTGCACCTTCTATCACTATTCAGAGAATTTAGATCACTTTCTTCACAATTCTCCACTTTGATTTACAATTCTATGACTATTCAAGTTTGCTATAATGTAAACTTATTCATCACAATTAGATTCGAACTAGTTATACTTCATTATCATTAATCATACCTAGCAACTTAAGACAGTATGCAAACTTCTAATATGGAATTGCTTTTGTCAGTATATCTGATAGATTCTCAGTAGTATGAACTTTTTGAATTTCAATCTCACCACCTGCAAATATTTCCCTAATATAATAAAGTTTAACATATATATACTTGGTTTTTTCATGATGAACTTGATGTTTTGATAACTGAATTGCACTTTGACTGTCATAAAACAACTTCACACTGTTTTGATTCATGCCTAACTCAGCAGCTATTCTCTTTAACCATATTTCCTCTTTTACAGCTTTTGTTATGGCAATATATTCTGCTTTCGTTGTTGATAAAGCAACAACATGTTGTAATGTAGACTTCCAACTAACTGTGCAATTATGTATTGTAAAGACAAAACCAGACAATGATCTACACTTGTCTATATTAGTAGTAAAATCTGAATCTATAAACCCTTTTAAGTCTTTTGCAACATCACAATCCTTCCTATAAACGAGCTTACACTTTATGCTTCTTTTAATGTACCTCAAAAGTCACTTTACTACCTCCCAATGTATTCTTCCAAGATTCTCCATGAATTTGTTTACCACACTAAGTGAGTGTGTTAAGTCAGGTCTTGAGCACACCTTAGCATACATTATGCTACCTACTGCATTAACATAAGAAATTCTTTTCATCTCATACATTTCCTTATTAGTTTTGGGATACTGATAAAAAAATAAGCTAAAGTGAGGTGTAAGAGGAAGCTTCACTAATTTTGCTCCTGTCGTATTGAATTTTTTTAGTATTTTATGAAGGTATTATTTCTATGATAAAATCAGAAGCCTGTATGTTTTATTCCTTTTAATTTGAATACCTAGGATTTTCTTAACTTTTCCCATATCTTTCATCTCAAATGCCATACTTAATTCACCCTCTAACTTATCAATTTTCTGTTTATTCTTTATTGTAATTTACAAGTCATCAACATAGACCAGCAGATAAACCATATCATTTATGTTTTTCCCTTTCAAAAATTACACAGTTATTAAACTTACTTTTACTATATCTCTTACTTATCATGAAGTTGTCAAACTTGAGATTCCATTACCATGGGGACTACTTAAGTCCATACAATGACTTTAGCAATAGGCACACCTTCTCTTCCCGTCCATGCTTTATGAAACCCTCAGGTTGATGCATGTATATCTCTTCATTCAAAGTTCCATGAAGGAATGCAATTGTGACATCCATCTGTTCTAACTTCAAGTTATAAACAGTCACTATAGCTAATAGAATTCATTTTGACACATACCTTACAACAGGTATAAACACTTTATTAAAATCAACACCTTCCTTTTGTGAATAACTCTTTTACAACTAACCTAGTCTTGTACCTCATGGCTCTATCTCCATTGGTATCTTCCTTCCTTTTAAACAGCCATTTACATCCTACAATTTTTCTACTTTATAGTTTTGAAACCAGTCTCCAGGTATGATTTTTCTCTAATAAACTCATTTAATCTTTCATTACTTGAAGCCAAAGGTAAGAGTTAGGTCTACTTAAAACCTCTTTATAAGTGTTTGGCTCTTTTTCAATGAAATGATCTATAATAGTCAAGGCATATGGAATCAAGTTAGCATATCCATACCTTATGGGAGGTTTTATCCTTCTTTTGATTCTATCTCTAGTTAGCTTATAACTTTGGGTGTCTTTCTTTTATGGTACAGGTTGTTCTTCTTTAAGGTGTTCTGACTTGTTATTTCTTTCTTTTGAGCTCAACTCTACCTCAAATTCATTAGTGATGCTATATGGTATCTATTTCATTAAAGTATCTTTATTACTAGATTCTTGTCTAAGCATTTCCTTTTCATGAAACATGACATCCTTGTTGATTACACATTTGCTACTTCTTCCATCATTACACCAGATTTTATACCCTTTTATCCCTTCTAGATATCCTACAAACACCCTCTTTATTGCTCTAGCATCCAACTTTTCCTAATTTATATGCACATATACTTTGCATCTAAAAACCTTTAAGTTGCTCAAGTTTACAGGATGTCCTAACCAAACCGCCTCAGGTGTTTTAAACTATAACATAGATGTTAGACTTCTGTTATATAGATAAATAATATTTGACACCCTTTCAGCTTAAAAGATTTTTAACAAACCTATACTTATTAACATGCATATGACCTTCTCTATAATGGTTTTGTTAAATCTCTCAGCCACACCATTCTGTTCTGGCGTGAATCTAATAGTCTTGTGCCTTTGAATGCCTTATTTTTTACAAAATGCATCAAATTCCTTACTATAATACTCGATACTATTATCTATTCTTAGTGTCTTTACTTTCTTATTTGTTTGATTCTCAATCAATTTAATCCAGTCTCTAAACTTTCCTAACACTAGATCTTTACTCTTCAAGGTAAAAATCCATGCCTTTCTAAAGTAATCATCTATTATGGAAAGAAAATACCTAGCACCACCAAGTAAGCTTACTTGTGCAGGACCCTATAAATCAAAGTTGAGGTACTCAATTATTTCCTTGGTATTATGAATTGCTGAGCCAAACTTTATCTTGTGATACTTTCCTGAAATGTAGCCTTCCTAGAACTTAAAGATTCATTGAATTTATGTCGAACAAGCCTTGTTTTCTCAGTTCATCAATGCCTTTCCCACCTAGATGGCCTAATTTGAGATGCCACAACATCACTAAATCATTTTTCTTAACAATCATGTTTCTTGGTTCACCTTTTTTTGCCTTTCCTTGTAATACATACAAGCCATTTCTCTTTGTGTCCTTTAATAGCATCAATGACCCTTTTGTGACTTTCAGCACATTGTTCTTAACTTTGAATGAACAACTTGCTTCATCAAACATTCCCAGGAACAAAAGATTTCTCTTTAAATTTGGAGCATATATGATGTTCTGTATTTCTTTGCAGACTCCATCATCTAGCCTAAACCTGACTGTACCTATATCTTCTACCTTGCAAGACATGTTATTTTTCATCAAAACTCTACCCCCATCAATCATTTCTAAGGATACAAATAAGTCTTTGTTTAGGCACATGTGAAATGTGCAACAAGAATATAAGATTCATTCACCATCTAGTTTTGTGTTTGAAGCAACGAACATAAAAGCATTTTGAAAGTTTTCATCAGTTACCACTACTACATTGTCCTTTTTCTTTGATGATTCATCCTTTTTCTAATTAATTCTTTCAGTGCAATCCCTTTTAAAATGCCCTTCTTTGTGATAATAGAACCACTTCAGCTTCTTACCTATTGACGATGATCTAGAACTTTTCTTCCCTTTGTTATCCTTTTTTTCTTCTCTTCATCATTAAGCTCTATGGATATTTTTTCTTCTTCAATCAATGCCTTTTCTAAGCCTTCATGAACTAGGTAAGCCTTCATCTTCATCTTTCACAAATTGAAATCGTTATCCCTTGTAAACTTTTCTATAGAGAACTTGGAAGATGCCATTCTTGAAGTTCTTGATGGCTTTGATACCACTTGTTGATTTGAAGACCTCAACCTATAAGAACTTAAGAAAAATTAAAGCTTCCGAATGCAATCCAAACAATTGTAGAGCATAAATTAATCACAAGTGGAAACCAAGAAGAAAAACTAAATCAAGAGTAATTCAAGAAGATGTTGAAAATAGAGAAATTAATACTCTTGTACTTGTATTTCTCTACACATGAATCCAAGCTACTAATAATAAAAAATGTTATATAGTTTTACAACAACCAATCAAATTTATTTCTTGATTTCTAATGTCAAATGTCATTAACAACCATATAACTATCAAGAAGTAATTTAATCTATCCTTCTAGCTCAGTAATTGCTCTTGCTTGTTTCTTTCTCTATAGCTTCTATCACTCTTTAGAGAATTTAGATTACTTTCTTCACATTTAGCATGTCTTTACTTTTTGATATATTCTTGTATTCACAATTTTATTGTATTAACATCTATCATATCTCTAAATTTCCATCAATTTCTGGTTCATTTTAAGTGCTATGACATAATGCAAGTGGCTCTAAGTTTTTATTGAAGTAGTATAATGAAATTTTAGAAAATTCAACTTCTCGAACATATATCTAGCAAAATTATGTCCTTTTTATACTCTTCCTTTTGATGAAATCCTATGTTTATAGTTTCAAATCTAACAAAATATACAGAAAGAATTAATTAAAATATAGTCTTTGCTAGAAGATATAAAAAATTTTACATTAACATATTATTCATATATAATTGATCATTCATTTGTAAGGACAGTATGCCGCACAGAAAGATATTTATATGAACAAACGATATAAATTAATGAATCATTAGAGACTCAAGTAGTTGGTAGTTGAGATCCATCCTTATAAGTCAGTTGGTCCTACTTCTTGAATTATTGATATGTTGCATGTGTCAAAATCATCCCAACTATATTGTAAGAAAGCCTTAAAAGGTTGGTCCCAATAACCAGCTCATGAATAAACATCAAAATAACACGTAGCCGTACTGGGGAACAATTAGACTCAGATTTATTTTCCCATTTATAGTGAGATGCCATACAAAAATTAATCGTGTGGACTTGAGCTCTATCAT
>CP135551.1:3247479-3272201 GCA_032402905.1 Khaya senegalensis | reverse complement strand
TCTTATCATAAATTAATTATTTTTGTCATAAATTAATACTTGCAAAAGCTTATAATTAGTTGAATTGAAAAATAAAAAAGAAACCCTGAGGGTTTAAGATAAACAAGTGAACCATAAACAGACGTGTATTAAATAGGTTTAAAGAGTAATATGATTCTATTTATTTAGATTAAAAAATCTTTAACATGAAATCAGAACATGACTATTTTTTGTATATTCCCTCAATTATTATTAACTTTTAATTGCTTTCCTCCAACATCCTATTTGACTTTTAATTCATGTCCTCCTAATGTCTATTGTTAGTTAGATGTAAAATAGAAACATTCATATATATATGTATGTATGAAAATGCACATAAATGTTATTGCTAATTTACTAAAGCATAGAGTATGACCTGTGAAGAGTAAAACACTATCATAAAAAAAATTTCATTTTGTAATTCTATTTTTATTAAATAAAAAAATGAATATTAAGATTTTTGTATGATGTCTTATCTGTTTTTCTTTTTCTCATGTTTTTTGTCAAAACTATTATTTGCTATGAGAATAAGAAAGTATTTGCTCAATTACATTTATTTATATCATTATTTTCCATCATTTTTTAAAAGAAAAAAATTGTAAAAAGATATAACTCTTGTCAAAATCATTTGCTAAATCAGAATCATTAAATGATTGTGTTAACAATTAAAAATCCTATCCATTATCAAATAGTTAAAATATGTAATTATATCATATATTCATTAAATGTTTAATAATTATTAAATGATTATTAAATAAGTTATTATATTGTCAAAATATGTAATTGTTATATATATTTTTATATTTTAATATAGTTATATAATAATTCTAGAACTATCTACTTCAATGTTAATTAATTTTATTATATAATAAATAAATACTTTCAAAATGAGATAAATAGAATTAATTTTTTTAATTAAAATATATAAACATAAATTTATCAATTCATAAATGAGTTAGTACAATATAATTACTCAAATAATTAATCATGTTATAAATGAGTTTACATATCAAAAATTTTAAATTGAAACTTGATACAATCATTAAGTGTGTCGTTTCACCTATTTGATAATAGAGTCATTTTATTCCTGTTTTCTAAAATTTTATGTCAAATTCATATCGATTTGATATGTTATATCAAAAATTATTACTCCTAAACTCCAAACACTTTAATTATAAAAAAAAAAAAAATCATATTTTTTTTTTTTTATATTTTTTTTTTAAAAAAAAAAAAATCATTTAGATAAAAATTTTTTTTTACCTTATTTTTTTTAATTTAAAAAACCACTTCATAAGCACTTTTTTAAAAAGTTGGTTTCAAGTACTTTGTACAACAATATTTCCAAACACACCATAAATTTTGTCAAAAAATTCTATAACTAGTGTTAGAAAAGTTGTAATTGCCCTAATTTTAAGCTCAATATCATTAACTCAAAATTCCCATGTGGGAGTTTGGTAAAGCCTTGAAAGATAGGAGGAGAAATGAGCATTGATTGAATTTGGAAGGTTAGCCTGCGACCGTTAGGTTATACCTATAATTCAAATCCAAAAATACTCGCGGGAAACTAAATTTGCAAAACATACTCTCCCAATACTAAATGCAACTACCAAAATCCAAACATATCAGAAGACAAAGTGAGAGATTTTTATCCATTTTTCTGATGGAAAAGGAAGAAGAATTGAAAGATGAGAACGTTTCAGATTCATCAACACCACCATCACCTCTCCCCATTAAGTGTAGGTCCCGGCAACCAAAAGTACTCCTTTTCGCCATCTCCCACACCTTCTCCTCCCTTCTCGCCACCTCCAACCAGCCACATTTCGGCGGACAACCTCCCCCTTTTGCTTGAAACATTGTCCACTCCTGCCAAATTGCCTTCGGCACTTTCAGTAGATAGACAAGTGCCAGATGATCAAAGTGAAGACAAAACTTCGTGCCTTGAAGATTTGTAAGTCCCATTTTGGCAATACATCAACAAATTTGGGAATTTGAATATATTTTACTTTGCATAATATTCTTTCTTAGCTTAAAAGTCCATTTTAATTTTGCTTCTTTTGTGTGAGATTCGTATCTTATAGAAATTTTAGAAGTGCCTTTTTTTTAACTCATTAAACCAGCAAATCTTTTACACCTCAATATGACTCGCCAGTGACAGTTTGGCTGGCAGGTTTTTCTTGATCCCTTTCTCTAGAAGACACTTTTTCTTTTAAAATCTAACTTTCCCAACAACCAGTCAAAGCCATGTAAATCTAAAACTATCAATTCCATCTCTTAGTGAGTGGGGATAGAATTCCTCAGAGCCTAGATATCCGAACTGTACTATAATAGTTATAATCCAAACAAAATTTCAAAAAATTCCTGATTTAAAAAGTTAATAATGATCAGTAAAAATTAATCAAATAAATGTTTTTTTTTTTTTTTTACTTCAGATATTTTCTTTTTTCCATCCGGTAAAGAAAGTGTCAATATTAAAAACTTATGCATGAAACCCAAGTTCTAATAATTAGCTGTAATTTAATTTTTTTCAATTTTTATGTTAATCTTTTCAAATTTTACATTTATATTTTAAATTTTTCTTATTATATTTTAAATTTTAAATCAATCGTTTTAATTTTTATATTTTAAAATTTTACGTTAAATATTTTAAATTTTTCTTTACATATTTCAAAAAATATAAAATGCATCTTAATCAACTCATAATAATAGTAATTGTAACTCTTAATTTTTCATGTTTTGTCCATGAAAATACAGGGTAGACTGGATTTTACAAAGATGCTGCTGTTGCCTTTCTTGGTCAACTCTAATCTTTGATCAAAGGCAAAAGCAAGACTGAGCTGCCATCACCACAGAGCTTAGGGTCACTGATTTTTTTTTTAATTTATTTTTTGGGTGTAACTCAATTTCTCAAATCATTTCTGATGATGACAGTTACACATTTGTACTAAGCAGGACAAATCTAATATTGAAACATACATTGTGACACCATTCTTGAATCATTTCAATATTTTTTCTCACAACACTTCAAATTCTTTAATGTCGAACTGAAACATATTTAGTTTACTTCATGTTAGTATGCTCAGAAATGTCATTTTCCAATCCTTTGTTCGATATCGAAGAAATTAACCTAAATTTCTTTTGCAAAATGCCTTCAAGATAATGGAAATATCCAGAGTACAACTGATGAAATGCAACCGTCCAACAATATCATGTCAAGCATGCTTTTGATTCAATAAATACGACAGTCAGATGGATCCAAACATAACTAACAAAAAAATACAAAGAAACAAAAATAAGGGAGACTAGATAGAATCAATAATTAATATGCCACTCTTTGAACACCAACGCCTATGGAAGATGAAATTGAATGTGATGATAGATGTTAAAAACACAAAATAACAGGCTCCACAATTGAAATATGAAATAATAAATGAAAACCTTTTGAATGGCTGCCCCAAACAACCAATTTCCAACTAAAATTTAGGTTATATATATTTGCTTTTACCATAAATGGTAACAAATTGATAAACCCATGTGATAGGGTTAACCTAAGATTCAAGCCAAGGATATGAGAGTTACAATTACAACCCTATATTACATCCCATAGCCCTTTTTTTCCCCGACATTTATTTATCCTTTACAACAGGCAAAGATTCCGTAAGGAAACTTACAGCTTGATAATTACTGCTGATTTTGTTGTCTCTGTTGTCCAAAATTGGGATGATTTTGTTGCGCATTCTGGGGCATATTAGACTGCAGATTCTGAGCATTCGGTACCATATTTCCAAATGTACCCTGCGAAACATGTTGGTGCTGTTGTTGCTGCTGTTGCTGCTGCTGGATAGACATCATGCCACCAGGATTGGACTGTCCCATATTAAACACTACAAGAAAAAGACTCAACCTAGTTTTAGCCTTGTAAGTTCCATGATAATGGACATAAGCATATAAAGCTTTTGGTTGTCGCACATGCTATCCTCTTCTCCCAAGAAAATAATAAATGATTATAAACAAAACATAAAAGAGATTTAGGGACACTTGTCATACTTTAGTCACTCAGCATATGGGAAGGAAGATTCCTTTGAGAATTGCTACCAGTCAATCCAAACTGCAATACAGATTTAGTACAAAGCCAATGAGCATCAATGATTTCTTGTTTTTAAGAATCTCAGCTACATATGAAACTGGAGCAGCCAGCTATACTTGCATCACAAGTGACTCATCATTAAATCAGAAAGAATAACCAAATAAAATGTAGCGATTACATTACAGAACTGCATATATTTTCCCTTTGTGGTGGTCGAATGTTTGTACGTGTTTGGGTTGGGGGTGGTGGTTTTGCAAATTATATTAATTCGGAAGGGAATTATACCAAGATTGTGGGGGCAGGTTGTGAACAACAGAATGAACCTTGATGTATATATAACAACGTGATATAAGCATAGATGCATACCCCTTTTAGATTTTTTTTTCTTTTTTACTGTTCAAATATTTATACATGGAACGCAAACCAAACCTCTTCTCTGACTCTTAGTGTGAGTGGGTTCGAACCGCATACCCCTTGTACCATCCCAAGAGATTTTACAAATTGAACCAACTAGCAACCGCAAATAGAATATCATAATACAAAATAAATAAAAAGATATTTCTCCAGCCATTTTTTCTTAACGAGATCCTCATGTGTCATCCAAATCACATCTTTCTTACTACCAATTGTTATTCAAACCACAAGACCCAACATGCAAACGTGATAAACAAAGATTCACAGCACCACATATTGTTACCAACATCAGCAGAAGTTAAAACTTTCTTGTATCATCCAATTCACATCTTTCTTGCTACCAAACAAATCACATCTTTCTTACTACCAAACGTTATTCAGACCACAAGCCCCAACATGTAAACGTGATAAACAAAGACTCACAGCACCACATATTTTTACAAACTTCAGCATAAGTTTAAACTTTCTTGTTTTTTGAAAGTCTCAGTACCAATCGTTGTCCAGAATAAAGATTAAAAAATTGCTCCACTGCTGTCACAACCACAGCAGTTTTCAGCAACAGATTTGTCCAGCATAACAATCATCATAAGTAAGATTATTTTATTATCCCAGCATTCAAAAATGAATAAGCATAGAAACACAATAGTGGTCTTGTACAGAGTATTCAAAACTTCCAACTGCAAAGACATCCAATTCCCACTCCCAATTATACGATACTGTTAGTGGATATTTGTCTTTGATACCCAACCATAATCAGCAGGCTAAGCTTTTTTCTACTAATCAAACCAGCTGAGTTTAACCAAAATCTGGGGCTTCGCCCTTATGTTTGCTCTTCAAAGTAAAAGTTTTCTTAAATTACTGCGTGAAAAACTCAATTTCCTAACTTAGGACTCAATGAAAAGAAACTGGCGATCATACTATAGCAGCATCCCTTTTGTAAGCTAGAGCAATAGATAAAAGCTGAAGGAGCTCAGCAAGTAGGTGATATTGTCCCTTCTTCCTAATGCAGCCATGTACAACTGCACTCGAATACAGCTCCCACCCCCAGGCCCGTGCATCACACAAAAAATAAATAAATAGAGAGAGAAATTTCAGTCAGTGCCACCAAAAAATAAAAGGGAAATTATAGTACAAGAATAGGGGTCATGGAAAAAATTTAAATAAAGTGGCCATAACTCACCTGCATCCGTGGAAGAAGAGATTGGGATGACATAGTGGCTGACATATTGGGAATCTAAAAGAAAACAAGCAATGAGTATAGAATATAAAGGTTAACAAAAATAAAAGGAACATATAAACAGCAAAAAATGATTGAGAGAGATGATATAAGAACAAAATTGATAATGAGTGGATATTGATATTGAATGAACCTAGACAACTGAATAAAAAAAAAATGGAATTACAAAAATAAATTGCAAAAGTAAAAATTAAAAATATTCATTTGTTGGGTAATCTAAACTCCAGCATTAGTACACAACGCACTTCAAAATCTAAAATGATGTCAAAGGTTACAGGTCAATGCTGATTGCTTATACAGATAATCAAAATAAATCTACAATAACAACACATTTTATTTCGAATATTAGGACATTCTGGTGAGAGTTTCAATTCACCCAGATTAGCAAGACTATGCTGTTATGTTGCATGAATGGGCTTCCAAACTTGGTCTGACTAATTTATACCAGAAGCCCACGATGCAAGCCCAATCTTCTTCTTCAAAATATAGCCATTGTTAATTCTTCAGTTTGTACATAACGAAGTTGAAAACATTAATGAAGGTGGGCTTTTTGTGAGCAATTTTGTGTTAATTCTAAGCCAAGGTTCTGTGCTATTTCTTCAAGTTTTCTAACTTCGTATCAGAGCCATCTTCATGGCTTCACCCATGCAACAATCAAGCTATGCATCTCAGGGAAATCCTACCTCTCAAAATACCACGAACTTTAACCCCAATAATCTCTCCTTTCCCTGCACAATTAAACTCAATGAAGCCAACTTTCTTCTTTGGAAATCTCAGGTTCTACCATCGATCCGAGGAAATCATCTAGAGGAATTTCTTGACAGTGACATAGGTACTCCCAGCAAGTATCTAACTTCTACAAATGAAAATGGCACCATGTCAACAACAATCAATCATAAATACAAAGCATGGAAGAAGTTGGAGCAGCAACTCATGGGATGGATTTAATCCACACTTAATGTACCCATGCTAGCTGCAGTAGTAGTGGGATGCAAGACCTCATTAGAGTTGCGGGCTTCTTTTGAAAAGAGATTTGCAGCCAAAACAATGTCAAACATATTAAATATCAGAAGTCTTATTTCCACCACAAAATTGGAAAGCCTAACGATTATTGAGGACTATCATAAGATCAAAAGTTTAGCAGATGCCTTGGAGACTGTTGGTGACTTTATTTCGAAGAGGGATCTTGTTCTCTACTTACTTGGTGGACTCAACTGTGATTATAATTCAATTATAGTTAATGTATCATCTAGGGCGGAGACCCCATCAGTTGAAGAAGTTTAGTCCACGTTGCTAAGTCAAGAGAATAGGCTAAATATCTGGAATGGTTCTATTGCAACAGGTTTCAAAATGAAGTCACTGCAAATTTAGCTCGGTCCAGTAATAACTCAAAGAAGAACTAGAATCAAGGCAATTATAACAAGCAAGCCAACAATGATGGAAGAGGTAGAGGAAGAAATGCAAGTTCAAAGCCAACCTGTCAAATTTGTTTCTAAGGTGGGACATGTAGCATTAGACTGCTGGCATAGGTTCAACAAAAAATTTGAGCCCAAGCAAACCAAGCAGGAATCTAAGTCAGCTTACATAGCTTCACCTAATGCAACTGTGGACCCTTCCTGGTACATGGACAGTGGAGCAAGCCATCACGTAACCAATTCAGTCAAGAATCTCAGCATCAATCAAGAGTACCAAGGGGGAGAAAAACTTGCAACAAGTAATGGGCAAAATCTCTCTACAACTCATGTTGGATGTTCTAAGTTGACTTGTTCACACATGCACCCCAGCATTTAGACTTAAACAATTACTTACGCCACAAATTACAAAGAACCCAATTAGTGTTTCTAAACTCATGAATGACAATGATATTGTTCCGGAATTTTTCAAATATCATTGTGTTGTAAAGGACATGAAGAAGCAGAGAGTTCTACTAGAAGGAATTGCTAGGAAAGGAATCTACACGATGCCAGATTGTCAAGTTGCTGAACCTTATTGCCATAGATCTGGCAATTTAGTTTCTGTTTCCAGTCCTTTAGTTTTTCAAAGTTGTACTATCAATAGCAAGCATGGTTATGTAAATGCTTATGCTGGCTTGAACATTAAAGAAAAATTAGATGTTTGCCATAAAAGATTAGGACACCCTAACTTAAATGTCTTCAGAAAATTGATCCCATCATGTAATGATCCTGTTTTGAATGAAAATCATGCTTCTGTTCAGTCATTGTCTTTCTATTCAGCCTGCACGTATGGTAAAATGCATCAAGTCAACTATAAACCATCAGAAACCATAACCAAATTTCCTCTTGAACTTTTGCATGTAGATCTCTGGGGACCTACTTCTGTAGTTTCAATTAATGGTTACAGATATTATTTAGCTTTTGTGGATGAATATTCGAGGCTTACATGGATCTTTCCTCTCACACAAAAGTCTGAAACACTTAGTGTATTTAAACACTTCAAATTACAAGTTAAAAAGACTTTCAATTCTCATATTAAAACACTTCAATGTGACATGGGGGGTGAATTTAAAGTGTTTAAAACACATCTTGTAGAAAATGGGATAAAGTTAAGGTATTCTTGCCCTTACTCACACCATCAAAATGGTAGAGTGGAAAGAAAGCAAAGACACATTTTAGAAACAGGCCTCACACCCTTAGCTCAAGCTTCTGTACCACTCAAATTTTGGTGAGAAGCTTTCTATACTTCAGTTTACCTCATTAATTGACTTCCCTTAGTTGTTCTGAATCAAAGATCACCCTATGAACTTTTGACAAAACAAAAACCAGACTCAAAACTTCTTCAAGTCTTTGGGTGTGAGTGCTACCCATACTTGAGGCCATACAACAAGAACAAATTTCAATTTCATACTACCAATTGTGTTTTCATAGGTTATAGTCCATTTCACAAAGATTATCTTTTTATGCATCCTTCAAAAAGAATTTATATTGCTAGGAATGTCATTTAATTAAGGGTCTTTTCCATTCAAAACTGAACCCAATTTCTTTTTGTCTAGTTCATCAAATGCAGTAAGTTCATCTAGTTCATCGATCCCTTTTGTCTCTATGCATCATTGGCATTCAAAGGTTCACAATCACACTTCACCTGTAGATGGAACTTTTGAAGCAACCCCTATTCCAGCAAATCAATCTGACTCTTCTATCCAAAAACTGTCAACTGAAAACACTGAAAATTCTACACTGCCTCAAATTCCTGATGCAACTCAAAATTCCTTATCACAGAGCCAGTCACCTCATCAACCTAAACCTTTAAACACAAACCTGCCAATTCCCAGCCATCCCATGATTATCAGAGCTAAAACTGGTATATTTAAACCAAAAATCTATGCTGCTAAAATGTTGGAACACCAGGAACCAAATTGTCTAAATACAGTGGCAATCCCTTTGAAAATAAAACCTTGTACGGATCTGTGATAGGCTCTCTACAGTATGCTACAATGACTAGACTTGAAATATCTTATGTGGTTAATAGGTTAAGCCAATACTTGAGTGAACCCACAGATTCTCATTGGAAAGCTTGTAGAAGGGTTCTTAGGTACTTGAAACATACTACTCATTTAGGATTATTTTCAATAAAATAGATGAAATGGATCTTGTGGCATTTTCGAATGTTGATTGGGGTTGCAGTATTGATGATCGAAAATCCATCAGTGGTTATTGTATATATCTGGAAGAAAAGCTGGTGTCATGGAGTTCAAAGAGGCAACAAGTTGTTGCCAGGTCAAGTGCTGAAGCAGAGTACAGAGCACTTGCTCATACGACTGCTAAATTGAGTTGGTTGAAATCACTGCTTTCTGAAATACAAGTCAAGGTTAGAAACACTTCTGTTATATGGTCAGACAGCGAAAGAGCAGCTGCTCTAGCCGCCAATCCAGTGTATCATGCACATACCAAGCATATAGAAATAAATGTTCATTTTGTAAGAGATAAGATACTAAGCAAAGAGCTAGCTATTCATTTCGTTCCATCTGAAAACCAAATTGCCGATGTCCTCACCAATGCTCTGAGTTCTGAGAAGTTCATCACATTCAGAGAGAAGCTGAAAGTCGAAGAGAATAAGAAGTTTGAGCTTGAAAGGGGGAATTAGAATTATTGGTGAATGAGCTTCCAAACTTGGGCTGACTAATATATACCAGAAGCCCAGGATGCAAGCCCAATCTTCTTCTTCAAAATATAGCCGTTGTAAAATTCTTTAGTTTGTCTTCTTCCATTCCTTCTAGACCATCACAGCTGCCTCAATCAGCGGATTTCCCTCAAAAAGGACGAATGTTACCAAATTGTTCCTGTCATCTTGTACAGCTTGTAGGATACCTGTCCATATTTCTGTTTTGTTTTCTGTGTCATTTTTTGTACACAACAAAGTTGAAAACATCAAGGAAGGTGGGTGGGTTTTTCGTGAGCAATTTTGTGTTAATTCTAAGCTAAGGTTCTATCCTATTTCTTCATGTTTTCAAACTTCAACTACTATAGACATTAACCACCAGTTCTCATATAGAAACAGAACAAATACCGCAAACAGTTGTTAGCACCAAAGAGAAACTTTTCTGTGAAAAGCCTTCAAAAAAGCAAGGTGCCAAAAGCCAAATGAACATAAGCAAGGATGGCAAAGACAGAAGTAAGAACATCATGCCATATGACTCTAAAATCTTATAAAAATTCCACAATCTAACTAGATTTATGTGAACATGTGGAATATTCAGTATTCACAACAAACTGATAAAAATACACGGCACTTAAACAACAAATGGATTGCAAAAAATTTAGAAGTGAAATTAGAAACTAAACTAAGATGTATCAGATCGTATCCAATCTCTTGAAGTATATATTATCAAAACTAGGGAAAAGAACAAAGTGATAATCATGTAACTTGAAACCACAGTGGAACGAACACTACCAAGAATGCAAAAAATGATAAATGCATCACATAAGAAAAGAATCCACACATATTTTACTGTGGAAATAAATGGGTTGACCCAACTCCATTATAGAATATCAAGAAGCTAATGATAATGTTGTACAGAAAAGAAATGACAATAAGTAAAACAACTACAAAAAACTGCAAATCTTATCATCTGGGTGTTAGGTGTCCCCTGAGTAGCATTAAACAATGCATTATTAGCAGCACCAGAAAACTGGCTTAAATGACGATTCAACTGATTTCATTGGCCAAGTTGACTGACCAATGCCATGCTGAACATGTCCAGATGCCAGTTGCCTACCTTGAAATTGCTGATGTCCCATCACCTGAGAAAATTGCATCTGATGTTGCCCATGTAACTAGTGGAGAATGGAAGATGAAAGCATAATTGCTTAATGCACAAAACATGTAATTTATGAGTTAAACATCTCAAATTAAAACCCAAGAAACACACATTCTCTACCTGTGGCATTAGTTCACATTTTTCTGGATTTGTTAAATATAAGTTGAATTTTAGAGAATAGAAGTTTCATTTCAATGTTTATCAATATCACAATAAATATTGGTGCCCTCATTTGCATATATGATGCATTTCCAATATTTAAAAATATAACTGACGGAAAGTCTTTGTAATGAAGAGAAAAGAAAACACAAAAGAAAAGAGATAAATATTATGTTGCCTGTTCAAACTTCTGTTGTGCCTGGCCTTGCAAATCATGTAGCTATGACATCTGATTCTGGACAATAATCTAGAAGTTCAATGTACAATGTCAAGATCACTAAACATAAACTAGTTCAGCATATAACAAAGGAAGCCTAAGCTACCAGTTTGTACCACTCAAGACAATAATGTTTAAGCAAACTTACATATAAATGTTGGGTAATCTAGTTTTAAGTATCAGTATAAACAATTTCAAAGTTGGGCCTCAATGTGTGATCCTACGCAGCCAAGGAGGTAATGTCATTACAAAAAATCTAAAATCTGTGTTTAATTTAGTTATAAGATGCTTCAAACTAGTTCACTGTTCTATGTTTTCTCATATATGGTTTGCAGCAGGAAGTAGATAAGCTAGTGTTACCTCAACCAAGTCTATGAGAACCTTGGCAACTGCAAGACTTTAGTTTGATTTCAAACACAACCAATTTGACCTTTAGCTAAAAGTTAGAACTGATAAAGAGATGCAAAACAAACAAAGAGATAGACAAAGATAGGGACAAAAAGAAGGCTTAAGAAATCATCAGTACACAAACCAAGCATTTACATTTCGACAACTTTTCCAGTTTATTGCAAAAGCAAGTCATTTCATTATATTTGAAACTGATTCAGCATTCTCATCACAGTCAAATTCAGAACACCAAGAAGCACAAAGGAAAATTTAATTGATCCTTTGTGCCAGTTGAGAAAAAATGCAATGGCTAAATAATCACTCCAATGACTAATGTAACTGAAATGTAAGCATACTCAACCTGTCCCAGTCCTTGCATCTGAGATTGTCTGAGCTGTTGCTGAGCAAGAAGTTGCTGTTGATGCTGAGGTAATTGCACTATTTTTGGCCTTTGCTGCTGCTGCTGCTGCTGTTGCTGGGTTTGTTGCTGAGGAGATGGAATATTCATCATGTTTGTGCCAGACCTACGTGAGTTGGTGTATGGCACTGGAGATGCAGTTGTGCCATCAAATGAAGCAGCACTGGCAGCACCAGAAGGTGATGCAGCAGATCTTCCAATAAGTTGTGCTCCAGAAGCCTGCATGAAAATTTTAAGGTAAGAAGATATGCATTTATGCAACCATAAATATTCAACCTGTAAATAAGAGACATAACTTGAAGTAAATCCTAAGAAATCTCATGCATCAAGTTGAGGAGATCAAAAGTGTTTTGAAATAACAAAAATAGAAGTGAGAAAGAAAGAAAAGAAAGACTTGGTTCAAATTAGGTTACATGATGAAATTGGTTAAAAGTTCTCCACTCCGCCCAAACTCAACCTACCGCTAAAATTTCATGATGGACATCTAAATCAAAACAGTAGTAAAAGCAATCACTTTCCCATGTTTGACAGGGTTTCATCCCCCAGGAAAGACCATGGCCTCAAACTGCAACTAAAACCTAGAAATACATAAAGAACATGTTAAAGCAGCGACATCATTTCCATAAGCACCATATAAGGGAATGGTCAGTAGACATGTTGATAAAAAAAATAACAAACGAATTTCTCCATTCGGCCAGGATCAGCCCAAAACACCAACCAAGAAGTATCCCAGATGAATTCATAGTTATAACAAAAAGAATATCAGGTTAGTTTTGGACAACCGAAAATAAACATCCAGGCAAAATAATTCAATATTAAGATACAGTGAGGACTCAGTTTGGGAAAAAAAAAAAAAAAAAAAGAAGAAGAAGAAGAAGAACCGAAAAGCATACCATGTTGAAAGTAAAATCATCTAACTCATACCACAAAGTTTGGTATGAACTACATAATAAATAGCCGACTCCTATACTCTTGTTTGAAAATAAAGTGGACTTTAGAAAGTAAATCATCAAGTTGTTTCCCTGCAACTTGTATGGAAAAGAATGTGAGAAATAAGTAAAGATGCTCAGAGAAACTATTATTTACTGACAAAAGAGGAACTGAATGAGATTGAAAGAGAAGGCACCAAATCCAAACAAAATAACTTTTGGCACAATGCAAATTGCTGCTACACAATTCCACTCACACGCAAAACAAACAAATCAAGAAGATGAATCTTCAAGAAAAAAGCCAATGTTTTAACCTGTAATATGTTCCCCTGGTTACTAATGCTGTTTGATGACAAAGGCGGAGTGCTCTTCATGTACATACCTGTAAGATAGATTTTTGAAAAATGCATCAATATAATAGGAATACAATCTGGTATTGAGTTTATAGGAATAATTGTGCATTTATAACAAAAATTGACTATTAACAGATGCATCTGGAATATGCACTCCATCACCTACAGTAAGCAAATCAATGAGATGCATTGGAAGTGCAGGCATGATCTGCCTCTGGTCTCCAGGAATTCTTAGGCCTGCAATTTGTATACAAAAAATGATTTGTAAACATGCTCTTACAAGGTTCCAGGTATAAAACACAAGCTCTCAGTGTCCAACTTAAATTATCTCCTGTCAAACCTTAAGAGCTAATGCTACTGGCATTTAGAAATGCAAGATGTGGGAGAGCTGCCACTGAAATTCAATTAAGCTGGCCATCGTCAATGAGAGCACAAATGAACTGACTACTTTTTTGAAACTTTAAACAACTCAATTCAGACAGACAGATCACTGATATTCAAAAGACAATCATGAACCAGATGGCCATATAACTAGATAATAGAAGAAAGGTGAATCAGTAAGAATGCATAAAACAAAGTGAGACAACATCCCAGTATTCAGTTTTCAGCATTTCAACACTAAATAACTAATTCTATCACTCGAATGTGCATGCAGCTGACAGGCTTCCATGGAAGTTCTCCAGGGCTGCTAACCAACATAAAAAAAATAAATTAATTAAATTAAAAAACCACCTTATATATTGCATGGGAGCAGAGCAACTCATATTTTTTTGTCATTTCTTTTTTAACTGTCAGGTTGCTTTCTAACTTCCAACTTCACCAAAAATATTCACTATAGCTGCTATTTCTATTCGAAGAGATGATTTCAAGGTGTAAGCTTCCATTTACCAAGACAAACGAAATTCATTAAACACAATGGAATGCAGACTTGACTTAAGCAGAAACAGTAAAAGCATATCTATTTATGCAAAAATTTAAGTTTTCAATGCAAATTGCCCAAATAATATTGATTACATGAATATAAAGGGCTAAGAGCAGAAACATATGCATGCCGGTTCATGCATTTTTTTTTTATAATACTGAGCCAAAAAGAGTATCACCTTCACCATTATTTACAGCAGTCTGCAGTAAGTTCTCTTGTTCTTGAATCTTCAAAGCCTGACCCTTATCCAGAGTTGGAAGGATTTGAGGTCCTTGACGAGTACCAAAACAATAGGCTTTATGGGTATCAGCTAATACTTTTTCGGCACTTTCACAAGCCGATCCAATCATGTCAATTCTAGACCGTAAAACTAGAAAACTTCAGGCAAAATGCAATAAATTAATGAGAAAAATTACAGATGGTTGTTCAATGAACTGTAAGTCACCTTCAACTTCTCAATTTGTGAGGGTATTGGCAGATTTTGCATCCCAAGAAGCAACTGCTCTCTTTTGGAGTTGTCATCCATTTCCATCTCCAGCAATAGCTTTGAGGACAACATAACAGGTAATACTGTTAACGATGAACCTCTCATTAGTTTACTGGGAAATTTTCACTTAATCGAAACTTTTCTTAAGAAAATTACTTCAGTGTTAAGTCTTCATATTCCTTTTCTGGCTCAGAAATATTAATAACAGAAGATGTACAGAGACAAAGGACTAAAAGGCCATTGAAACAAGGACAAGAAGTCCTAAAGGTAAAAAGGCTGCAAAACTCTATGGAGAAGAATCACTACTAAGAAAAATTAAAAAAAAAAAAGGCACAAAAAAGTATGCAGTCAATGAACACCAAACCCTTCTAAACTTAGTCTTCATATCTCAATATGTGTTGCATTTTTAGGTTTAACTTTTCTACTTTTGGTTCATAGTACACAGAGGAGAAGAGATTCAGATATTGACCTAATTAGAAAGAGAGTCTCTGCCAAAACCCAAAAGTTGTACTGTCAGCCCCAAGCCGCCAAAAAGGCATTTGACCAATTATAAATGACAAGAGTAAAAGAAACAGAAATTTCATCTTATATTTCAAATCTGTAAGAATTCAACCATTATTTAGCAGTGGCACAGTTAGTGTAGCTCACCCCTACTAGTATCATTCACCCCTATTCAATCATATTCTGAATATAGATTGCCACCAAAATTGGACGAGTGGAAAAGAGGATTATGCATGAAATTACATGCACATGCATAGAAGATTTCAACATGAGCACATCCATTCATAGATGCACATTCATATACGATACATGACTTTTGAATGAGAAAGAAAGTTGTACACTAATAATTGTAATCTTTGACATCTCAAACTATTGAAAAGCTTCCAACAAGAAACTTCAGAAGCAAGAGATTGTCAATGCTTCACACTACATGGACACTAAGAACAAACAAAAAGAAAATCTTAACTGGAAAATGTATAAAAATTATATCCTTTTTCAAAGCTGTTTACTAACTGCCCTACTGAAATAAGATGATATTCGTACTTGTAGCATTCTCTGCATTAACATTCTTCAGATGGACAACAAAAGCCTTGGAGACTTTTTTTATCTCCTCTACAATGTTGAAAAGCTCAAGGTTCACCATAGAATACTGCCCCAAAATATCTTGCCTGAAAAACACTAAAAAATGTTAACACTATTGACTAAATAAAATGGCTAGCAACAACATAACCATATTTACTAAATATAATACCATTCCCAGTTCCAATACTTTTCCTTTTTGAATTTCACTAAACTTTTTTCTATTAACATAATGCATCATGAATGGCCAATCCAATTATTTAGGATGCCCCCACCATTTCTAAGAGTAAACTTTGGTTTCAAAAGGGTAAATTTGGCATCTAACAAGCACCATGCAACAAAAAAATGGTTACTTCTAAAAGCACCTCCAGATCACACGCAGAACATTTAATCTCTAATTACCTTCATTTCTAGTCAATTAAAGCTAAGTTTTACGTTTACTAATAACATATAACAAAGGACGACATAAATAGAGATAGATATTCATAAATGGAGGTAATCACAATACCATTTAGGGGTGGTGTTGGTGCGGCCATAGGCATCGAAATCTTCAAGAATGCGAGAGATGGCTTTGAACAGACTGATGGCTCGAGTCTTGACGGACTCAAGATTCAGTTGCTGCACCAACGCATGGTTCAGCCTCTCGACAACTACCGATTGTGCCGGGACCTGCTGCTGAAGCTGGGACTGGTCTTGCATAACCACCCCTTCCATTGGTGCTGCCATCGCTATCTCAGAATATCTGTGCGCCAACGAATTAGTGCTTTCCTTCAGTCATTTTATCGAATGTTCAAGTACAGAAGTTCGATGTATAAAAATCACTACAAAATTTTTCCAAATATAATAATTGCTATAACAAAGATGAATCGGATATCTACCTCTCATGATAATTGCATTGAGAAGACGCCATATGTACGTGGGTTTTAAGTACGATGAATGTTTGAGTTTAAATAAATATATATAGATATATGTGTTTTATTTATGGGTATAGTGTATGTAATACTTAAAGAGCTTTGCGGACTCTTGTAAAATATTTTATATTAATAGGGTGCAATACAAGGGTAGGCAATATAGTAACTTCAAGTTGGGATGTGATAATTTTATTGATATTATAGTTTTTAAACTTTAGGGATAATTTAGACTCTTTGTACTTAGACTATATTTTTATACATATATATATTTCATAACTAGTAAATATATTATAGGGACTTTTATTTTATTTATTCAAAGGACGTAAATGTAAAAAAAAAAGATTAAAAATTTTGTGAAATTAAAAGGTAAGAATTTGAGTAAAATTTGTCCTTATTATATAAACCCAACTTTTCTTCTTATCCTCCGTTCTTACTGGAGACACTTCTCCCTCCTCCCTTTTCTTCTTCTTCCCATCTCTACTTGATCATATTAGATCAACCTCCTCTGTCTCTTTTCCATTCTTTAAATCAAAATAAACCCTTCTCATATTTCCCTATTTCTACGTGTATTTTCTTACAAGAATTCTCTTTCTTTCTTTACAATATTTTTTAGTGCTTTAAACATCAATTTGAGCAATAACAATTTTACACCTCCTTTTGAATTTTAAGAGTTTTCATTAAATTTTAGGTATTATTTTTAAATTTTTAGAAATTTTAAATTTCATTTATTTATTTAATTTAGTATGAATGTAAAATAGGTATTTTTGTATTACTATTACATCTTTAAATTTAAACTTGATCTTAATATTAGAGGATAATCATAAGTAATATGAGAATGAGAAAACCTTGTCATGAATTTTCATTACATAAAAATATGTTAAATTGTAAGAATTTTTAGTAGTAAATTAGATTTTTGTGATTTTATTTATGTTATGTTAGATTATGATTTAAGAGGTATTTCAAGACTTAATTTAAATTTAGAACGGTTATATTTAAACTTTAGAAATTAGGTTTAAAGTTTAATTTTAAATTGATTTGATTCAAATCAAATTTGGTTTTGATAGAGAATGAAACAAATTTGTGCTAATTTTGACTTCCTTATAATTTTCTTGATTTTACTAAAAATAAAAGTATTTTTAAGTAAACCCTATTAGAGACAAAATTATTATACTCTTAAAATGTTTTCCACCGAGTATTTATGAACTAAATTTGAAGTTCCTTTTCCTTGTCAAAAGTCATCATTTCTTAAATTTTTTGTATCTTTACTATACAAAAATTCAATCTAATGTTGTGGCTTAATGTCATAACTTTAGTGCTTCTATTTTCTAAATACATAAAGTTACTATAACAAGTATTATAGTAAAATGGTATTGTAACACACTACATGGTGAAGCTAAAGCATTGAGCAATCTATCTTCTAATTTTATAAATTACTTTTGAATCTATAAATGATTTTTAAATTGAGCAATTCAAAAATCGTTGAAAAGTTTAAGGAGTTTGATTATTTCTCAAATGATCATTTTTGAAATTTTAATATTAACATTCTCTAAATTATCAAATTACATTTAAAGGTTAATTTTGACTAAAAACTATATTAATTTTTGTAAATGATTTTGTATAAATTTGAATCTCAATTTATATGTCAACTTAGGGATTTATATTCGTCATGCATACATATTTCATATTAGGATAAATAAACATTTTGTTAGAATTTAAATTTTAATAGAAATACATATTATATTCTTTAGACATAAGTATTTCGGGAGGAGATTCAAGCAAGTGCAAGGATTATTGAGGGAATGTATACCTTTTTTTAAATTGTGAGTGAATTATGTGTAATATTTGATTCATTAAGAAATTGTTTTGAATTGCATATTTTAATTTTAATAATTTGTTTAACTTTTTGAGTTATTAGAATGCTAGATTAGTATATATAAATTATTTAAGATCAAATAAAGCTTGCAGATTGATTGTTCATTACTACTTTGCATATTTATGACTATGAATTATTGAAATAACCCTTAGGGCATATATATATAAATGTGTATGTATGTGTGTGTGTGTGTTTTAAATTATTTATTTTATAAATTATATTTATTAGTGATATATTGATATTACTGTAGTATTATAGGAAGTAGTATATAAACAGATTTTTGTAGAGGCCGTATAGGTGATTGGGCATGAGATAAGAGTAGTATAAGAGAGAATGTTGTTGTAGAGTCCACTTAGTAAAAAGTAATGTAAGGACACTACAATCGTCACCTCGTGATTACTCAGACCAATACTAGTGAATTGGGCCATGATTTGATAAAATAATTTTTATGAACTGATTTTATAAACTAAAATATAAATTAATTTTAAATATTTATTATATATATATATATATAATTTAACTATTGCATAATTTTTAATATAGCAAAACTCACTAATAGTTTTAAATTTATATCTTGGTAAAAGTGGCAATTTAAGAAAAAATAGGTAAACTTAAACTTTTATAAAGGAAATAAACACAGACCTAGATATTGATTTTATAATAAGTTTTAACTGTATAATTAATTTTAAAATGATGTAAGATTTTCAAGTAAATAAGAATAATTTATAAATTTTTTTAGCATTTTGATACCTCTAAATATTATGAATTGTATATTGTTCATAATTTACTTGCTAAATATATTTTATACTCACCCTTTTCATTTTATCACCTTCAAGTTAGATATTTCATTTGTTTCCTTCCAGTGGTAGTAGACGTAGCTATCACTACATTATTTCTAGTATAGGTTTCAACTCATCTCATGTCTTTTAAGTTCCTTGGCTAAATATTTATATACTAGAATTCGATATTTTATATTGTATACTTTGAGTATTATTTAAACTTTGGATATTTTTAGATTTTGTAAGCACCATGCTATATATGATTTTTAACTATGATGAATGTTTAAATTTAGAGAAATATATATACATATATGTATTTTTATTTATGAGCATAATGTGTATGATGTTTAAGAGCCTTGCAAACTCTCATGAGATGTGCTATGTTAATGGGGCATAATGCAAGGTACGTGGCGGATGTCATATGGTGGCCTTTAGATTGGGACGTGACAAAATAACTATTATTTTATCATAAATAAACTTAATTAAATTCAAACATATTTCTGGAACATTATTTTGAAAGACCGTCACCCCAAAATAAATTAAAATACTTGTAAAACATTATTATCAAGAATCACTGTTCTAATAGCCGATATACTTTTGGAACATTATTTGTATAGAGTGTTGTTCTACTTAATTTTTTATTTATGAACTTTTATTGAAGGACAAAATTCACGTATAAAATTACTAGTTTTTAACCAGTCATAATTATAATAATTTCACATTCAATATATTACTTAATTAATAAAAATAATAACATTTTAAATTTTTTAATAAAATTATAAAAAAAATTAATTTCATTCTTTTGTAATGGTCACTTTAAATAAATTCAACTTAAATATAATATGTGCAATTGAAATTTAATTTGTTGAATTTATGCCAATAAAATTCTCATGTAAAATATTTCATCTTAATTTAATAAGTAATAAATTAGATCAATACGTATATATATTTAAAAAATTCATATACATGAGCTTGAATTTTGAATAAAATAAATGCCCTACTTTTCGGTTTTTAAAACTAATTATTTCATTTGCATATAATTACCTATATCACAAATCAACCACATAAAGCAATTGATTGTTTGGATTTGGATTTGAAATATTAGTCGAAAATGTGGATTTTGGATTGTTTTTTTGCATCCATGAGTTTTAAGCACATTTTATAACCATCTTAATTTCTATAATTACCCAAATAATATTTTTTTAAAAATAATTTTTCCAACATAAAAAATGGTTAAGGTGACAAAGAAACTGAACAAAAGAAATTGAACAAAAGAAATTACTTTTCTAACATTTCAACTTCGTTATCACATTTAAGGATAATAAATAAAATTCAAAAGAAGTTAACTCCATAACAAGATAAGATTTTTTAACAAACTTATCTTGGACAATTCAACTCAAGCAACTCAACTCATTGCATGTTGCTACAGAAGGCTATTACGAACAATATCACCTACAATTAGTTATGCTTTTTATGGGATGCACCATCATTTGATTTTCTTACTAGTAGTTTGATTTGATCATATGTTTATATATTGATTATTATTTGGTTCAGGTCTATAGAGTTATAGGCCGATAGAAATATATTTTGCAAATAAACATATGATTAAGCTAAGAGGTATAGATCAACCAAGTGCACACAAGTTTGAATTTCACAATGATAAATGACATTGATTGATTTTAGGAATCCCTAACCTGAATTTTAAGGAATAAATTTTATCAATTTTATCATAAGCAACTATGACAAACATAATTCTCCTGTATGCCTCCTTAAAAACTTATCACCAATGGCAATAACTAGATAGATAATTGAAAGAAATCCTCGTATGAAAGTACCAAAGATCCTAAAGATGTAAATAAAATGATTATTGTCATCCCTCTCAATGTGAGTTATTATAACTAGGTTACAATAATCATTTTAACATTTTAAAAAATGATTATAAGATATAAAATAAAAAAACAAGTTAATACACATTTGTACCTAGGTTTATGTCTTTCAACACATAATAATACAAATGTAATAAGGCAAATGATTATGTTGAATGTTTCTTAGAGTATAAATTATAGTAGTATTTTAAAATTTATCCGTTACAGCTTCACCTATTAATGGATTGCTTACTTAATTACGTCAATCTTCTGAATGGTCATTTTGACATATGTTATTAGAATATGCCCTAAAAGCTATTTGTATTATTGGCTTTAGAGATATTTTGTCTTATATATATATTTATTCTTTCATAATTTTTTTTTTATTTACAAATATAAACTACTTCCTTTATTTTGTCATGCGTATGAATAAAGTACATCTGTGAATTGTCTAAATAATTTATTTAATTATTAAATAATATTATTAAAGTTATTTCCTACAAATGTGATATCAAATAGGCAACAATACTACATAGTTAGTATAATGAATATTTTCGGTAAATATTATAAAATAATATTAGTGTAAATAATATAAAATTCATGTATTAGGATATTAGTATAAATTAAACAATTATAAAACTATTTTTTCAAACATAATCACACAATAATAAATCACATGATAATACATATAGTCAATAATTTATTATATAATTGTACTAATATACAATATTATCTTTTGATCTGAGATATTATGATCGAATATAATATAAATACACATGGTTTATATGATATATGATGTATGATAAAACCGGTTTAATCATGTATTGTTTACATTTATATATGAATGATGGTCAAGACAAAATCTATTAGCTCAATATATATATAATCAAATTTTTCGTTAACTCGATCTGAATTCAAGTTTCTAAACGAATATTGATAAATAACTAAAATAGTAAATCTCTAACTAAAGTAATTAAATATCATATGAAAAAGTTCGTGATGATAAATTCAACATATATTGATCGATAATTCGTATTTATATTAATATAGGTTTGATAAGACATAAACTTTTACTCAATTATAATTAGATAACAGAAGAATTTTGTCCACATAGTATGTATAATTAGGATAAAATTTAATAAAGTATTACTTTATTGTGATTTAGAAATTATGGCATATGTTAATCATAGTTGTTGAACATTTAAATAGTTAAAAATTTAAAAAGTTGAAAATAAGTTCACAGCTGTTCTATAGTGAATTTATATGATCACATTAATAATCAAAAGTAGTGAGATATATTTGGGAGAGAGAAAATATTATTGATAAAAAGGCTAGCACATTCGAGATAATATATTTGTTGAAATAAATAAATATATAAATATTTTATATATTTATAATTTTTTAAAGTATTTGAAATATTTTTTTAATTTTATATTATAATATAATTTAATATAAATTACATGGTCAAATTAATAATATGAATTATCAAAATATCTAAATGTAAATATGTAATTATTGAATAATTACACTTAAGTCCTTAAAGTTATACTTACTTATATTTACTTAATAATTAAGTAAATATTTTGCATTTAAGGTATAAGGACTAAAATGTATAAAATGACAATTATTAGACGATTATCATTTTATCCATACTAGATATTTATTTTTTAATTAAGATAAGGGTAATTATAAAAATGCATGGATATATTTAAGTATATAAAAACCTTATTTTACTAATTTTCATAAAAAAAAAAAGTTGCCATAAATCATAACTTTTTCTCTCAAATTTGGCCATTTTCTCTTACTTGGTTGGTGTAAATTGTAGCTAGTTTTAAAAGTATGTCTTCGTCATCCAATTAATTTAAATTGAAAATAAACTCATCTTTTATTGATATTTTGCATATATGTGATATATATAATGTTAGCACTTCAAGTGTTTATTAAAATACTTGAATAGTTCAAACTTATTGTTTAATGTATGTAATTTAATATATCATTCCTTCATATATGAACCGTGTCAATACTAGTAACGTGAAAATATGAATCCATTTTAATCTTAATTGTTCTAACTCATAATTAACATTTATCGACTACGCATTTCATCTCAAAACTATTTATTGTAAACTTATAAATGATGAACTAAAAATATTTCTTCAGAGCTATCATACTCAAATTATAACGTAATTGTTATTTAATATTAAAGATCTTTATAGCACATATGTTACTAGATATAAAACTTAAGAGTGCATTGACTATTGTGGTAACAATAGTATAAGTAGAGGTAAATAGTTTTTAAGAGCTGATATTGAAGGAATGTTATTTGAACAGACTCTTAAACTGCTTCTCTAATATAGATCAACACAAACACCATTTAGTATACCAATTGTCTCATCACAATAATTCTTTCAACTCCAATGCTAGTGCCTTAGATTGATCATAATCATCTTTAATAGATCAGGGTTGTAGAATGAAGATAATATGCCAAATTCATCTTCATTGTGATTGTAGCAAATTTAAGAGAAACATAGTATAAGAGTATGACCTTAATTGTAAACTAGTGAGGAGTAACAAAGTAGAGCATACAAAGGTGCAGATTAATGTTAAATAATTGTTTTGTGACAATTTGTTGGTTGCATTGGAAGTGGTGTATCACTAACTTAGTTACTTTTATAAGAAAAAAAATAAATGAATACACGTTATCGCTTACACTAATGGTGGGCATACCGTGTTCATAGAGAGGTTTTTAAATAATTATGTGATCCACACTAAAAAAATCATAATATAACAGCCCATGCCAACGAGGTTGCCGTTGTTTTTGCTAAAAGAAAGCATGAAGCTCAAAGCATTTGTAATGTACTTCAGCATTACATATGAAAAGGACAAATCTATAGACTGTCTAGAAATTACTTTTAGCCAAAAACTAAATTCTATGAATTTATATTTAATTCATTGTATAACATGAGTACATAATTTTCATATTTGATATTTTATAATGCCTGCATAGTTCATATCTTCACTCTGTTAGTACTTTTCTCTTCTTTGTATGATAACATTTCTCATAAACTTATATAATGAATAATTATGGTAACAAGGACAGTCCTACTTATGTGAAAATACAATAAATTATATTAAACGTACAACAACTATATCAAAAGAAGAAACTAAAAGATTTAGAGCATATTGAAACTAAAAAACAAACAACCTTGAAACTTGAAGTTTAATGCACCATACAAGGTGATTGAAACTTGAGGTTTCAAGCACATTATAAGATGCTCAAACCTTAGGCATTTTGTAACGTTGATCTTCCGCTAATT
>CP135551.1:3186925-3247183 GCA_032402905.1 Khaya senegalensis | reverse complement strand
GGGCCAGGCCAGTCTAATATGCCTTACTAAAACTGAACATTTGCACTTCGAACACGCTACCGTTTTGACCACTCTAATTAAATTAAATTATTTATTTTTATTTATTAATTACCAAATATATTCCAGAGAGGAAAGTCTTCTACTCTTTTGTTTTCTTACATGGACAGAGGCGCAAAATCCCAAACAGATGCATTGCCGCCACGTCATGACAAATCTTACGTCGCTAAATCCAACCCTTTTCCCCTAACAGACTCGTCACCTATGGTTCCTGCACAGCAGTCAACTTCCACTTATTCTGTTCCTTACGTGGCGTTCTCCTATTGGTCCGTTCTCTAACTTTCACAATTCACAGTGGTCTGAGCATGCAGATTATTGAATATCAAGGTGTGGATTTACATTTACATTTACATTAATTCATATTTCTGAGTTTCCCTTCCTCCCTCGGTAGAGAGCGCTCCGTTTCCCAGTTGAATCAATCTGTGATAACCTGGAAATAGATTAAATTTTGCTTAATTTTGTTGTAGAATCTGTACAGAAGTCTTGGTTGATAATCAGGTGAGTTCATGATCAATCAATTTCTTGCATTTGACTTTCATTTTTTTTTTTCTAAACTTATGTTAATTGTTGAAGAAATCGTAAATTCAGAAATTAGGATGTAATGTTGTTGTTTTGTTAATGAATTAGCGTGATCTGATTAGATGAGTCAAATATTTGACCAATTTTGGGTGTGTTTTTGCCGTTTATTTTTGAATGTATATTTTGAGTAAATGCATTCTTAGGTGAACTTGTTTAAGGAAATGAGTTTCCGTCAATTTCTGTATTTGTTGGCTTAGGACATTGATTCTTTAATGCTTAGAGTTGCATGAATGAAGGCGTTTGGGAGTGCTTTTAACAAAACTCTCATAAATCACTTTCTGAGTATTTTTCTGAAGTAGAAGTGCCTTTCCCAAAAGCTCCACAACATATTCTTTTTTTTTTTTTTTTTTTTAACCAAGAGGTGTTTTTTTTTTTCATTTTTGCTGAACATTATAAAACAGATAAGACTTATTCATTGGGGTTTTTCCGGTGGCAGTATCCAGATAATGACTCCCAAATGCACTATACTTGAATGCAAGTCTTATCTGTTATTCAATAGGCATTGAATGCAAGTCTGTACTTTGCAAATGGTTTAGGTTGGCGGGCTGTGCTGTGAGTAATCATTTGTGTGATTTTCATAACAAGGTCAATGATGTAATAATCTTTATTTCATAAAACATAATACTGACTTTCAGCCCATAGCAATACAAGGAAATGTTTCTTCTTATGGTGTGACTTACTAATCATGAGAACAGTTAATACAAATTTCACAAAGCAGAACTGTTTGGGAGAAAGATAAGAGGCAAGAGCTCAAGCATGTATCTACACACTACAAATTACAAGAGTTAATACTCTAGTTTGCTATTTAATGGCACTTTATTTATTAAGATCATGAATTGGAGTAAATACTTATTTCAATATCCATAATTGCTTACAAGAAAGCAACTCACTTTTGAATCTAGCTGATCATGACTAATCATGTTCTCTATATATGCCTTTGCTTACAAGCTTGCACTACAACACTCATGGTGAACCAGAAATCTGTCCTATGGGTTAGTTTGGGTTTTATTCTTTCAGCAGACCTGCATTTGTCCCAGAAAAGTTCACCGTGGCTAAATAAGCAGGTTCTTCTTGAGCCAAGCCTTTATCTTGTTCACACTGGTAATAGATGCAAATATTTGAATTGAAATATCATTGTAAGAGAGTCAAACATGTGATCATTTATGGGCTGAAATGAGTTGTCAATTGTTTGGCCCTACTTTATCCTTTCAGAAATGATATTGGTATAATTCAAACTAATATCATTCAAACTCTTTCTAATATTTTATGACATATTAAATTGAATTCCTTTAATTTGTCAATATGTAGTCAACCGTTTAAACTACAACTGAACTATTGTCCAAACCTCCTCTGTGGGTCAAAACTAGGGCTGATCGGTAATTGTGGCTTTTTTGTCTTTACAAACTAAAATCATCCACATATGGTTAGAATGGGTAAGCTAAACAATTTACTAGTGCAAGATATGTTACAACATCAATTGTGGACCTAATATATGAGTTGATGCATTGCCTAGTTCAATATGTTTTGTCATCCTTGCATGATTGGGAATACAATGACTATTTTATAGTTGCAAATAAATCTGCTTTTGATGTTATCATCTTTTATTTCTTTTGTGGTTCTGTTGAAAACAAGCATTATAGCTTGAATAGTGTTATTTAAGTATCATTTAATCAACCATAACTGCTGAACTAGTGCTTGTCAGTGATGTTGATATCTGCATCGTATGTTTATTTCTGAACCCCTGATGCCTCTGTCCATATTTTAATTTCTTGCATAAAAAATGAGTTGCTTGAGTTTAGAACTTGCATGGCCTCAACTTTGAATTTGTGCAGTGAAGAGAATCTAAAAGCAATTTTTGGATTGTTTATGTTTTGACATATCATTTACATCTTAGTATGTAGTTGGGTGTTCAATAATTCCCTTTTATACATTGACATTTAGGGGTCCAGATTTGTGATTGCTGTAATCTTTCTCAAACTTTTTCAGGTTCCTCAGTTTCTCTTGGAATAGTCAGCAGGAACTATTGCTTGGCTGTGTGACTTTCACAGCTTAATTCTGGTTTGACATCTTTTGCAATGCAATTAGTATCAAATGATAGTCGTGATGAAGATATTTCAGAACGTGAACCCATCTTGGCTCAGCCTGACATATTGCAAAGATCAGAAGAGTCTTTGTCTTCTTCTTCATCTTCTTCTTCTTCATCATCTTCATCTTCATGTGAAATTACAGTGGTAAGAGGGGATTGTGTTGCTGCTGCTGCTGATTTACAAAATATACAAGTTGATGAAACTAGCCATTTAGTGACTGCTGACCAACCGCAGTGCCGTATATGCCTTGATATTGGAGGTCTTTACTACCTATGTTGCTTGGTATCTTTTTTGTTTCTTATGGTTTCCTGTCACCTTTGTGATGGTAGATTTTTGTTTCTCTGGGACAACTTGGGATGCTTATTCCAATGTACAAATCCTAAATTTTGAGTTTTCATAATGCACTTTTCTGGGAATAGAAGGCTATTAACTATTTTCTTTTTATTTTCAGGAGAAGACTTAATTGCACCATGCCATTGCAGAGGCACTCAGAAATATGTTCATAGATCGTGTCTTGATCATTGGAGGTCAACAAAGGTGAGTGCATCCCTTTTTACCAACATCCCTTCTGCTTGATTAACAAATCGATGGACTGGAATGTTGCATTGAATGCACGGCATTGGAAGTGTTACTTTTGGGAATAATAAAAGTTCAGAAAATCATGTTGATCCTTCTGATGTTTATGTAATTTTCTGACTTCAGTATTGAGACTACACATTTATATTGATTCAGAAACAATAGGTCAATGCATTTGATTTGGAGGATTTATAATACTGTTTTATTCCATTACTTTTTTTGGTTTCAGGAAGGCTTTGCCTTTGCTCACTGTACGGAATGCAGGGCAATGTTCATATTACGTGCGAATTTCCCCCCTGATCGCTGGTGGTTGAGATTGAAATTTCAGTTCCTAGTTGCTAGAGACCATGCATTCATTTTTGTAATTGTTCAGCTGGTATGATAACCAATGATTTCTGTTTATTTTGTCTATTTGTTATGCAGATATTGATTTAGTTTACTTTGGTTGTCTAGCTATCACTGTTTCCAACGTGAGTAATAAATAGGTAGTATTTCATGTTACACTGATTTTGCTCCATCGTCAAGTCCTTATGCAGTACTGTTTGATATGCTGTTCTTGTTTGGGAATTTTAGCAAGTTCATTTGTTTGTTGGAGTTTACATGCATATATTGTTTTGGAAACCAGAGTTATGTAGCTATAATTGGAAATGCACAATGCTGATTAATTTTTTATTTCCTGTGATGAAAAGAATCACTCTTTGAAGTTGGCATTGATAAATCTTTTAGCATTGTAGAAATTCGTGTAAAGCGAAGGAGATCTCATCAAGTTAGGCATCTTCTTTTTCATTATTGGAAAGAATCTTGAGATATTTGGATGGGTGAGTTCTGGGGGTAGTATTCTAGTAATCATGTTGCTAGTGAGTACTCTTTCATGTATTCAATGATTTGTTGCTTATAAAATGAAAGGTCAAAACACACAAATAATAAACCCAACCAGGAAATACAAGATTGACTCAAATGGACATCTATTTTATTAATGTCTAGGCAGATAGTTGACAAAAAGGTATCTTTTACATAATCTGCGGTCTTCTTTTTCTCACTTTATTTGATAAAAATCATATAATGAACATTAATTGTGATGCTTATAATCAGCCTTATTTTTAGCTTGAATAGTAATTGATTCTGTTTCTGGTAAAGATCCTTTGTTTATTTCTTTCTAGATTTACAAGTACTAAAAAACTTCTACTTGCTTAAATGCCGTACTTTAATGACAATCATAGCAATTGTTTGTTTCTTTGTTGTCACTTTATTTTTTTGCTAAGAAAATTAGCTTGAATGGTAATTGATTCTGGTAAAGATCCTCTTTTTTTTTTTTTTTAAGATACTTTACAAGTCCAAAAAATCTTCTACTTGCTTATATGCAGTGCTTTAATGAAAATCGTAGCAATTGTTTGTTTCTTTATTATTACTTCATTTTTTCCGCTAAGAAAATTGTTTGTTTCTCTATAATAGCTATTTTTTTTTCATTGTGTCATGTGAAAATGGAAAATATCTCACTATATTGTGAAAGTAAACACTAATAAATTAAAATGATTACACTAATGATAAAATGAGGCAAAATTTGAAAGATTTAAGTTCTTTTCGAACTCTCAAGGTAATCAGAATCAAAGTTGTAGTTAAGCTGAGATTTCATCAAAATAAAAATTCAGGGAAGCTGCATTTAATATTGTGATGGAAAGTAGAAAACACTGATACTGATTTAATAGTTGGAGCTTCTTGGCTTACTTCACTTAGAAATTTGTTGATATGGTATACTCTATGAGATCAAAAACTTGAAGATCTGCTTGATCTGTTCGCATTTGAGCATTAAGGATATTTCTGTATGCATCTGATTGCTGCTAAAAAAGGGATTGATTTAATTGGATATTGTGCTAAATGTGTTTTCCAAAGTATCAATTTTGTAAAATTTGTCTAGTTAAACTGTATGTACAACTTAATACATGCTTTCAACAGATTGTGGCATTGTTGGGGGTGCTTGTGTACAAATTTTATGGAGAGGAACTGAGAGAAATGTTTGGTTACGAAGAACATCCTTATGGGTTTTATATTATGGCTGGTACGCTTACTCCTCATAGCTGACTGAATTCTCTCTCCATCTTAATCCACACAAAAACACACACGTATGGACAGTGCAAAGAAAGCCATGTGCATGCATCTGCTTTATACATCCCACGCAGCATTTATATGTAATTGTATATACTATTTCCATATGATGAAAATTTTCTTTTCATGAACCTTTTTGATACTTTTTTTTTAATGGAATTCTATTTGTTGCATAGTGTTTTGTGCATGAAATGTGGCATCAATATAAGTGCTTGTGATTGGTTTATTTTTCTTCTTTTTGTTTCTCTTTACTTTTTGGGACTAGTTAATAAGTGCTTTACAACTGTGATAAAGAGTAGTTTTCTCTGCTCATTATGTAATCTGACTAATGTCTGAACCTAACTGCCTCTTCCTTGAGCTTCGACCTTTTATTGAGATTGTATAGGCCGAAGCGAAAACTACCATTTATTATGGGGTCATGGTCTTAATTTTTCTGGATCTTATCTAATATTCAATTCTTTTAAAGATATAAGCAAATGATATCAATCTTTGTGTTTAACAGTTGATTAGACAGTTTTTACTTTATGTTCATGCATTTTGAATTTTAAGTGTTCAAACAAGACATTCTGCTCAAGCTTACTTCTGAAGAAAATTTTACCAATTTTAGCATGCAACCTTCAGCTAACATGGATAAAGATGAAATTACTTGAATATGTTTTTCATTTCATTTCACCAATTTTCAGAACTTCTGATAGGACAATTTATACATGAACTAATTGATCCTTTTCCATTTGGCCTGTTGATGGCTCCTAGAAACACTGTATGGTATGATTGAATATGCTCAAAAGTCCAGGGGATCATCGAAGAGGTCTCCAGTGTTTCACACTTTTATACATGTTAATGGCTTAAATATTAATTCCAGTGCACATATGGTAAAAGTGGATAATGAAGTGGACTGAGGTCTGATAGTAAAACATAAATTGTTATCTTTCATATTTTTGCTGTTGGGGAATGAATTAAACTCTTACTGTTGGTGCTTTGGGAAACTATTTCGAATGCAATTCTCTAATTCTAACTTGTATTTCAGTTTTTGTTGCCATTTTGACTAAAATTGGCTCTGTATCTTAAAGTGCTTCGGATCTTTTATATTCGGTTGCCAAGAAATGTGTGGCTGAGAGTAGAGTTTTCAATCGACAAAGTGGTATTTAAATTTTATTTGAGGTGAACTGATTACTCCGAAGAAATCATATTCAAGGCTTGCCATTGCCAAATCCATGACAGGGTCTCAAATTATTAAATGCAAGTTTAATGCTATATTATTTTGTTTTATTGTGCAGTTTTAGCTATTATTTTGGTGGGTTTGCTCTATGGTTTCTTCATAGCCATAATATGCGGACAGAGGATCCATGAACGACACTATCACGTTCTGGCCAAACAAGAATTAACAAAGGTTTGTGACATTTCTGGATGATACTGATTGGACATACAGTTTTAACAGGACGTAGTCTCCTTGGAAAGTGTGTCTTGTGCTAGATAAGAAAAATTATAGTTATTTATTTACTTTTGACACCGTATTTAACAAATACACTGTTGCACATACCGTATAAAGATCAAACCCGGTCATAGTTCAATACCTTATAAAATGAAGCCTCATCCTTGAGTAGATACTAATACTTCTTCAATTCTGCTGAGGATCCTTTTAGACATGACTTTTCTAGGGGTATATATCTGAAAGAGAATAACAGTAAAAGTATTAACCCTGCTGGTGTAAATAATGGTATTGCCTTCTGTTTCTTGTAATGCTGAATGTTTTAAGTCCATGAATGCAGGTCCATGTGGTTTCATAGTCCCTCTTCTCTCTTGAAGATGTAAAACGTAAGCTCATAGTGAGCTGTTAGATGGCTTTACAATTTTTCTTTTGTACTCATTGGTGGAATAAACTTCCTCTTTGAGCATTATTTTTCTTTGGTTGAGCTTGTGAACATCAACTTTGCTGTGGGGTGATAACTATTTATAATTTTAATTAAGAGTCCATGAACATTCTGGTTGCTTTTCATTATTTCCTTGACATGGAAGGTCTTTTACTTCTCAATTCCAGAATTTTGTTTATGGACCCTGTAATTTGTTGCTCTGAATGTCTTTATTAGCTTCAAAACTGTAAACGCATAATAGATCACTCTTTCATTTTAATTAAACCACATCACCTACCTAAACTTAAACCAAATTTCCTCAGCCCTAGTGTGAGTGGGATTTCATCTTAAGACCTTTAGTATAACTACAATAGATGTCACCAGCTAAGCTAACTGTGTTTGTAATTTCATAACGTCAGGAATATGTGGTGGAAGACAGAGAAAATAGTAAGAATGTTCCAGAGCTTGATCCCGGCCATATCTCAGAGCTAAGAATGTTGGGCCTTTACTAATTTGGAATTATGGGAATGACATTTGGTATTATAGGTAAGCAGCTAGAGTTCGTCTGTGCTTTAGGTAGATTTCCTTTGATCTTTGCCTTTTAATCGATTAATACTTGTTTGCATTCTTTTTCTCTAGTCATTCCTTTTTCACGCATTGATAGAATCTTTGACACCTCTTCATAGTGTTGAAACTGATCTGAAAGGAGGATATGGGTTCCAATTGCTTAAAATTGTCGATCTTTGTATTAGATTTCTTTTTCCTTTTAGATATTTTCCATCTTGCTGCTTCCTCTTTCTCTTTTGCTTATTTGTTCTTTGTGTAGTTTCAATTCCTAGAGAAACTTGGTCTCATTTGTTTTTCATATATTTGTGCTGTTGTTGATATTCATTTATTTAGACTGTACAAAAGCAGCATTGTGCACTTAACCCCACTCTGTTCTTTGTCCTTTGGTTCATATTGGATCATGACTTCAAGAGATTAGAACTGAGAAAATTCCCCCATCTCATAAACATTTAATAATTCTTCTCTGTTACTTCCTGTTTGATTCATAGTTTTACATAGCTCTCTTGCTCATGTTGTTCTTTCCTTATAGTCTTGAAAATTGTATACTGCATAGTGTAGGATTCGGTCATCAATTCTACCGGAAATTTTTTAGCTATCATCGGTCAAGAATGGAAATTAATGGTTACCTTGATGTGAGTTAATGGTTACTGAGAATTTGTCTTCTTCACGTAAGTAACAGCTCCAAGATGGATATTTTGATATGTTATTCATAGTTGCTGTCCCCTGTTTTAATCTAATGGACTCTCTCTCTCTCTCTCTCTCTCTCTCGCACACACACACACACACACACGTAGGCAGACACAAATTTGAAACCAAAAGTGAAACTAATATATACTCCTACACATTAGTTACGTGTTACTTTATCCATTATTTTTTGGTACTGGTGATAATTTAGAATAAGATCTACACTCCTGTCAGTGTTATTGTCTTAATTCTGTGAGCACATATAATCTATGTGAATTTGTGCATCATAGGAGTCAGTCTATTGAATAACTTTGGTATTTACTTCAGGGATGGTATTTGAATGTTAAGCAAACAGAGAAAATGGAAACTCGTCTTGTTCTTGCAAAATTGGTACAGGGGCAGCATCTTTTCTGTCAGACTGCACTGCTGTTAAACTGCACCGCTGTCAGCCATTTTTAATGTAGAGTCATTGGTGTCTTTTCTTAGATATTGGCCTTATAGACATAAACAACATATATTGTAGTAAGATACCAGATATCATTTGTTTATACCTTTTTGTGCATGATGCCGTGTAGTCTTCGATGATTTACACCAATGATAAAGAGAAAGGGTTGCATGGAAGAACTTTTAATTTTGCTGGTTATAGGGGTGTACCAAAGTCTCTTTTCTTGAGATGTGACTCATTTCAGTGGAAAAGCGGCAAATTGTCAAAGTTTTGCTGTTAAACTATTGTTTATATTTACAAGTTTTGATAGGATTAAATGACAGAAGATAAAATATTGTATGATCATTGTGGGGGCATTTTTTTGTACCCCTTCTTACCTGAAAAAGCAGGGGCCTTTTTTGTTATTGAATTAGTAACCTGCTCTCTTTCGTCCCTTGGAGCCAACAAGGGATGGTACACTATGATTCATCTGTTAACCATCGACTATGCCTTTTGGTCTAATTTTAGGCTGTGACTCACCCTCTATGCGGATGAACCTTTGGTTTTTTGGGGCATGGTCTAGTTGTACCATTGGTGACATCTTTTGAGGGGTACAAAAATTTAAGGTTTGAACTTCGTTAATACTCTGTTTTTTATTTTCATGTATGTAATATTTAAAAAGCTATTTAAAATGTACATTATAAGATCATTGAGCTGAAGTTGTAATCCCTTTGATAATAACCATTTTGCTTAAGGTTTTTTTATACTTTATACCCGGCACACGTTGCAAATGATGGAATTTAGCTTAGGATTAAATTAAGATTGATTTTGGGTTTATATCACTGATTTTTCTTTTTCTTTTTTTTTTTTTAAGAAAAGTAGTTTTGATTGAAATTGCAGATTAAAGTGATTTTAATGTTAGTTTGTAAAGGACTTTAAAGCCAAATTAAGTTTTTGGGCAGTTACAGAAAAGTTTTTGGTGAATTTCAAAACTTTTAAGCGAGATTTTCGTAAAATTTAGAAAACTTTTGACTGATTGAAAATACATTATAAATTTATTTTCTTTTCTCTGGAAAAAAATTATTAAAAATACAGTAAATGAGTTTAACACCATTTTATTGTTCTTTGATTTGAGAGGAAATTTATTGTTCTTTAGTTTGAGAAGAAATTAGATTTCTATGTTTGTGACTATGGTTACCAAATTTAACAATGCAACAACTGAGTGTTTTCTTAGGTCTGTACTCTGGATCAGTCTCTCTCTCTCTGTATCATTCTTGAACCATTATTATACCTTCAAGGAAATATAACTGTTGTAATTCCATTGATCAATTTGGAAAAGAATCTTCAAATTATATTTGGGATGAAAACTTTAATTTCACAATTGCATGTACCGCATAGAATGAAATCACCAAAACGCTTCAACTCACCAATATATTATAAATTTCAGAAGAAAAAAACACAATTTAAAATATATCCTTAACTTCTTAAAATTAAAGATATCATTTGGTGGCTTCTTCAACTCTTTACCACAAAATTCTGATTTAATATGAATCCTTTTTGTCCCCGAATTTTATGATACAATGCTGCTACTTCCAAAATTGAGATACAAATTAAGCACTTTATTAACCTAATTTAGTCACAATACTTATTCCAATTTACAAGCATCAAGTATAAAATTTGTACCATAAGATATAACATCATGTTATAAAAAGCTTCAGGAATTAAAAGCGGTTGTTTTTCATATCATAAGAAACATTACAAGAGGTGCTAATTTATACACAGCTAACAAATCTACCAAAGAAAAAGAAATAAGATACAAGTATATTAGTATAAAACAGAACTGAAAAATAACAACTCCTAGGATTCTGGACTGATTTATAGGGATTAGCTGTAAATCAAATATTTGAATTTGCCAACACTCCCCCTCAACATCTGCTAGCTGCTTCTTAGATGATATGTAAGGCATACAAATAATTCCACTCACCAATTTCTCTTTGATAAAATGCTTATCAATTTCGACTATGTTTTAGATCTATCATATTGAACTGGATTGTTAGCTATGTCGATTGCTACTTTGCTGTCCGAATATAACTTCATAGGTCTTTTGATTTCAATCTTCAACTCTGCAAGTAACTTTTTCAGCCATAAAAGCTCACACATTCTATGTGCAACTACCCTGTACTCCGCTTCAGCACTGCTACGAGACACCACAAATTGTTACTTGCTGCGCCATGTTACTAAATTTCCACTGACAAAAGTACACATGCCAAAAATTGACCTCCTATCACTTATTGAACCAGCCCAATCGGCATCCGTGTATGCTTCCACCTGAATCTCTGCTCCCTTCTTAAAGAAAAGGCCCTTGCCAGAGTTCTTTTTAAATATCGAAAGTACACTGCCTCCAGATGTTCTTCTTTCGGGGAGTGCATGAACTGGCTCACCACACTAAATATCAGGTCTTGTGTAAGTAAATTAACTAGCCCACAAGTTTCTGATATCTTGTCATATCTACTGTTTTTCCCCCTTCTTCACGTCCAATTTTATGATTGAACTCTATAGGAACATCTGCAGGTCTACTTCCTAGCATACCGACTTCTTTGAGAAGATCAATCACATACTTTCTTTGCGTGACCACAATTCCTTTGTTGGACCGAGCAAACCTCCAAACCAAGAAAGTATCTAAGAGGACCAAAATCTTTTATTTCAAATTCTTTAGTTAATGCCAACTTTAGTCTCTTTATTTCTTCTTCATCATTTCCGGTCACAAGATTGGATGAAAAAAAATATCACATATTTTACATTGGATAAAAATAAAAAATTATAAAAATTTATAAAAGTTAAACTTTACATATTCTAATAAACATATCTTTTAAAAAAGAGATAATGTCCAACCCGTGACACCCAATTGCCTCAAATAAATGTTGATTTTTTCATTTTACTGTCCCATTTTGTTGTGGTGTGTCAATACATGAAGATTGGTGAACAATTCCATTTTCTGCCAAAGTATGTTCCTAGAGTAAATGAAAATTACTCCTTCCCATTATGGTTCTAAGGATTTGAACATTAGCTTGACATTGATTTTTGACCATTAAGTGAAATTGCTTGACCATAAAGGCAGCTTCAGATTTTTCCTTTAAAAGATACACCCAACATAATCTTGCATGGTCATCAATTTATTTCATATCCCATTAAACAAAACAAAATTGTGAGTACTGCGAACCACAAATATTCATTTCCAACATAATATATTCTATAAATTACATGGCAGCCCGAAATGACAACATCAATTATTATTGCAAGCATAAATGTACACAGGAAGTAAAGAAATCTGAACTTTAAAATCAGATGGAAAATAACCAAACCCACATAGGATAGATATAACATAAAATTCCATGGCAAAATACAGGAGATGGATACAAGTCAATTCAGGCAGTGAATATTGAGAAACAAATTTATCCTCCCTAACCACCTTGCATCTGTTCAGCTCCTTGTATTATGCCTTCCATTGTATTTTTCTGAGTGTTTTCCAAATATTTTTGCTTCTACAGAAAATTTTCATCTTATGAACCTGCACATCCCAGAATCCAACCAATAATCACTTTTTGCTTTCAAGGATTTAAAATTCTAGTTCAAGTCATAAAGTGCAATAATCTGTTTTTCACATACAAGAAGTTTGGCAATAACAAATTTGTTTTTTCACATAAAAAGCGCCTGTCAGTTGTCACAAGATCCAAGCTACAAGTTCATTAACAACAAATCCAGATCTCAAACAGAAAACCAATGCAATTTAATTATGTCCTCCACAAAGAAGAACGGCTTTAAGACAATGATCTACAAACAGAGACTCCAGCTAGATGAAAAACCATATTCAAAGAAGTTGCCAATTCATAAACTAGATCAAAATGTGTGCAGTCTTTGCAGAAGGAATCTTTCTCATTCAATAGCATAATGTCATTGTCATGACAGTTACAAGCTTTTATTGAACCTCCAATAGTTTATAACTTCTAATATTGGAAAATTTGGCAGATATATTCAATCTATTGTTAGCAAAAACATTGATCTACAGTCTATGCGTAGACATTATTATGATCTTTTTCCATAATCAAATCATACAAGCCTCTAATGTACAACCAGATGCCAAAAGCTAATAATCACAATGAACTACCTGCCTCCATATAAGAAATCAATATCAGTTGTCCAAAACAGTTTTTAACACTCAAAATCATTCATACAAACAATTTACAGCCAATTATTAGGCGAAAGTAATGCTAACAAAGTCAGATTGTCAATAATACTTTGTCTTTTAATAAGAGCATGTCCAACATATTTTCTCTGATCACCAAACAAAAAACATTCCTATCCCCAAAGAAAATATGCACTCTGCACATACTAACTAGTTATCAACCATTTTTCCAAATTCACTACATTTTTGTTTCGTGTTTATTTATTTTGGCAGTTGGAGCAGGAATTCAGAAGGTGAATTTACTAGATATCAATCATTTCTGGAGCACTTATGCAACAGCAAATCTTATGGTGACATCAAAAATCATTATACCAATTCATCTCTCAGCGAATATTGAAACTAAGAACTTATCAGCCATTCACTTGCAAGCAACGTGTACATTTAATATTTAATCCACATTAGTGCAACACAATGTTCAGAATACTTATTTTAATGAAAATTATAAGCATCAATTTGTTTACTAGCATGCCAGTTTGTTAGAAATATCTTTTCTGGTGAACGTTAACTGTATTGTTAATTCTCATCTAATAAAATAATAATAATAATAAGAAGAAGAAGAAGAAGAAGAAGGCCCCAAACAATATGGGACATTGGAAACAAAAATCTTACACAGCCCAGATGCCAGTTTCCCTTAGATGTATGTATACAATTCATCCTTCCTCATCCTCGGCGGAATTTACATTAGTAGAAGTTGTCTCTTCTTCTGCCTGATGTAGCGCTGCACCTAAATCAAAATGGTAAAAAGGAATTCATTCAACATTACACTATGGAAAACACAACCTGTAATTAGAAAGAAACTGATTCTCCAAGGATTCCAATGTTAATTGAAAGGCCTTTAAAATCTTTTAAACTAAAGATAAAAAATTCCACATAACAATCTACTAGTTTCCCTAGATCAATTATACCAAATATTGTACAGACCTGTATAAATAGAACTAAGTTGCCATGACATACCTATCAAACTAAATGATTATTCAGTTTCATTCATTCTTCAACCATGACTAAAATACAAGTTTAGTTGCTATTTCGTATCCAGCCACGATAGCTTTATCAATGCCTTAGAAAAATAACAATCAATTAAATTAAGTCTCGTTCTTGTTCACTACAAGTCCACCATTCAACAAGCTGTTCAGTGAAGTACTTTCTATGTAATTTTTACAAGTAATATTAGACAAACTTCCATCTATTGTATATTACATTTTACACTGCCTGATCAGGACTAGTCAAAATTGAGTTCTTGAAGAAATGAACACACTGAATTACAGTGATTTTGTTTCTTATAAAAAAGACAATAATTTTTTTAATAGAAATCCCACTGCTCTAAGTAAAAAAAATTGTTTAAGGCTTCAGCATCATGCTTATCATTTCTAGTTTAAATTATAGCTACCTAGAGCCACGAGTTACGAAATAAGTGTCAAAATTTTGGCAAATTGATCAATTTCCTTCAAACCCTAATTAATCATCCTCTTTGGAAAGCTAAAAAAGTAACATAGATTATCCCAATCAAAACACCTAAAACTTATCAGAAAAGGAAATTTCTTACAAAAATTATACCTTTGAGAAAATAATCAGGCGAGGGCCAACCTCGAACAGTACTGGTAGACATTGACTGTTCTGGGGTCAAAGGATTAGCCAATTTCTCAACCAACTGATCAACACCGTAGTATTGCGATTTGGGAGGCGGAACCCAGTACGAAGATCCTGGCAAGAACGGGAGCCAATCCGGTGCGGACCGGCGCACGATGATACGATGGATTGCGTCCTCGAGCTTCGAAAGCAACGGGTCAGAGGTGTCGTAGAATTCGGGTGGGATGTCGGGTTGGTTTGATTGGGTACGGAGAGGTACGAGCCGAGACGACGGGCCCAGGGACAGGTAGTGGTAGTGGTTGCCGGAGGCAGCATCGACGGTGGCGGTTCTTGCTTTGGATAGTGAGACGAAGAGAGGACGAGCCATCTGTTGCATTTCTAACTGCTCTCGTTAACGGATGATAAAATGAGATCTGGATTTGGTCTTCAATTAATTCAATATTCCATTTCTCTGTATATAAGAGGAATTTTCTTCCGGATGTATTTTCTTGCTTTCGTGGATGATTACGTAAACAAATATACTTATTTTTTATATTTTTAATTAATTTATTTTTAAGTAAAATTTTAATTATTCTATTTTTATTTAATTTTTAAAATTTATTAAATATATTTTGTGAAATTAACAGTATATATTTTATTAAAATAATTCAATTATATATATATATATATAAAAGAAAAAGATTGTGAACTTTTTAATTTTATATAATTTTTTACAATATTTCTTAATTATTAAATCAATATATGATTAATAGTTAAAATTAAATTTAATTTATGTAATTAATAGATTATAATATATATATATATTATATTTAATTTTAACTATTAAAAATATTAATTTAATAAATAAAAAATTAGTGTAAGAAATTGTATAAAGTTAATAACTCTCAAATCTTTTATTATTAGACAAATAAATTGTAATATACTATAAAATTATATAAAGTTTATATATATATAAACAAATCTAAGCATTCATGCACAAATCTTTTCTGATAACAAAACTTCGAGTTGAATAAAATTTTTTTTGGGAATTATGTGTTTTTATTATGCTTTAAAAGTAAAGTTAAAAGATGTTGATGACGGAATTCAGTTTGGACCAACACTACAACAATTGTATTAAATGAGACTAATTTTCGAGCTCTACTAATTAGTGCAATAATTTTGTAGCAAAATGATCAAAATGATATGGCTAGAGACCTTGGTTCATCCCCTTTGAACTTCAACTACCTAAACACCAAAAAATAGTTAGTGGATATTAATGCAATGGTCCTTGATACTTAGGTTAGCGGAATTATTCCAAAAAGATTGAGAATTGCATAGAAATGATTAAGAAATGCAAAAAATGAAAGTTACAAAAATTATAAAGAGTTGAGAGGGAGCTATAGAATAAATACTCTCTTAAGATGGATGAGTCAAATTGTAATGAATCTCGTTAACGATTGTCTCTTTGTTTATAAGTTTACTTGTTCATGTTGTACAAGGATTAGCATGTACTTGCTTATCTTATGTTGATTCTTATCTTATTATCTTGTCATTATCTTGTAAGCCAAATGGCTATTTAAACTCCCTAAGCTATTGAATAAAGCACGCAGAATTTTATCTCAAATGCTTATTGAATTAAGGAAGTTAGGTACCTCAAATCACCTTAAATAGCCAAAACATAAAAACAATATAAACTTGATTCTTGTGCTTTTCTTGTAAATAAACTTATTATGAGATTAGTTGCCAAGCAACACAAAAGCCTAAAAGTGCCTCTCTAAAACTAACCAATTAAGAGTTTACCCTTACTAGATAACCAATTCTTATTTTTGACATTTATGATTACCATCCTTATAAATCTATCCTTAATGAAATATTAAGCACTCATATTTATTTGAAAGTTACCTTATTCCCTTAGAATTTATGACACAATATTAGCCCTTTAGGTTTTAAGTTATTGTATATAGGTGAAGTACTTGGATGCTAATATCTTTCGTATAATTATTGCTTATGACACAAGAAACTTTATATTTTTATTGTATAACACCTTGTTTGCATACCTTAATGCTTGATAACCACATTTATTTATTCATGTTAACCATACTCATTTTAATAGTCTAACTTTATTTATTTTATATATGTTGATCATATTATATCTTAAAAAAAAAAAAAACCCATGACGGTTTTGCTCAACTAACCACCATCATGAACCTTCTTAGCTTTTAAAGACTTTTTAAGTGTAGAACAGTCTTAAAAATTATGATGCTTGGAAGAAAATCATGATGATTGCACTTAGCAACTTTATATTATGGGCATCATAGGTCTTTGAAGACTAAGTATATAACCTTAGAAAATGTGATGTCTTAGAAGTAAGCCAAAACAATTGCTCTTAGCCAACCACCATCATGAGACCCTCATGCTCTTAAAGACTTTCTAAATGCCAATTGACCTTAGAAAGTAATTATATCTTAAAGGTAAGCCAAAATAATTAAACCCGACCAACCACATCATAAACCCTCTAAGCTCTTAAAGACTTTCCAAGTCTATAATAACCTTAAATAGTATGCTAACTTAGAAGTAAACGATGACGATTACCTTTAGTCAACCACCATCATATAGCCCCTAAGCTGTTGAAGATTTTTTAAATATAGAATAAACTTAAAAGGTATGATGCCTTAAAAGTAAATCATTTTGGTCGCACTTAACTTACCTCTGACATGAGCCTCCTAAGCCATTAAAGACTTTTTAATAGTGGAATAACTTTAAAAAATAATGATGCCTTAAAACTAAGCTGATTGCCATAGCCAACTATTATCATGAGCCCTTAAAGCATTAGAAGACTTTCTAATAGTCAAATAACCTTTAAATATAATGATGCCTTAAAATTAAGCTATGACAATTATATAAAACTAATCATAGTTATAAGCTTCCTTGAGCTCTTGAAAATCTTAATGTTTTCATGTGTGAGAACATAATAGCTTAAAATTGACTAATCACTTAAAGTGAAAGTTGTAAATATCTTTTTTTTATATATAAAATAGGTCTTAGATCTTGAAGATGAACAATGTCATGAAAAGAGTAAGTACTAGTCATGCACTTGTTTTAGGCTTTGAAAGGTTGACACGATGTTCAGTTGTTGAGTTACTTTTCTTTGCTAAAAATTAATAAGGGTCATCGTAAAATTCAGTGTAAAAAAACCAAAACATACATATGCTAAAAAAGAATATTTTTGATTTTTTTTTGGATCCATTTAATAACACTCTAACAATATATATATATTTATATATATATATATATAAAAATTATATTTGGAAATACATACTTATGTATGTTGATTAATGTGTCAAATTACAATCATAGATTCAATCACGTGTTTTTACGATATTTATACGATTGGGAAGAAACTAAAGTACTAGTTTCTACGTCTTTTATGTGTGTCAACTATTTTTTTTTTTTTTTGTATTTTTTTTCTTTTTTTAAAAAAATATTTCTAAAAGAAATACATTAAAGTAAAAAAAAAAATTTCTAGCCACAATATTAAAATATTACAGATTTATAATACTATTTTAAATTTTTGATTTAAAAATAAACCAATTAGAGTTAAACTTTTCATTATAAATTTAATTTAATTAATAAAATCTACACTAATAAATTTATTCCAACTTTACATAATTAATCTAACCAAACTAAATGTCCAAATAGTATAAAGAGTTCTAATTAAAACTAAAATTCTTTATTTATATCAAAATTCATCTCATGAATTTATATTTGCATTATTCTCAATTTTAATATGAAACCCAAGAAAATTTTTGTAACGATGACAATAATACTAAAATTTAATTTTAGTATTATAAGTATTGAGCGGTGTCTAATAATATTAGTCACTAATAAGGTAATGTCAAATTACTGACTAATATTACCATGTAATTTTTTTTTAAAATATCTCAATTAAATACAATATATGAAATGTGTCACTCTCGTATAATTCAATCTTCACATTTTTTGATACTTTAAGTTGACTTATTAAAAAATAAAATTAATATCACATATTAACTTATTAGAGTATAGCTATACATTTTCATAATTTCACTCAATTAAATGGTTTAAAATATCAATTCTATTATATATGAAAGAAAAATTATATCTTAATTATGCATATTTTTATACATGAATTATGACATATCCAATTATTTTCTTTATAGTCTACTTTATTATGAATAATATTTGAAAATATCAAAATATATCACTTTTAATATTAGGAACTATAATGATCTCAAGTTTAAGGATCATATACACCATTATTACTATATAAATCACTTATGACACTCATATAATAATCTATATAGCATTCTCATAATAGATTGGTTCAGTATATTAATTTATTAACTCATTTTCGTGTATTGACTTAATATCTCATATCATGACATATAATTTGTTATCATTAGCCAATACACATACTAATCTCTATATATTATGGTGCTCTAACAACAATAATATTTAATTATAGATATTTAAGAATAGCATTTAACTAATTGAACTTACAATTTTAAGAGTATTATTATATTTATTAAATATAAAATATGTAATAATAAAATAATATAAAATGTAATAAAGTTATGATGCATAAAATAAATATACTAAATATCTCAAATATACAGTTAAAATTTAAGTGTTTAACAATTATATTTCCTAAATCATTCTCACTCTTTTACTCGCGATCTACCGCAATTATATATTTTATCATATATTATGGCAACCTCATATGTTTCAATAAAATTTAAGGTTATAATTTGAACCCCTATGTAATTATGAGATTAGTAGTCAATTAAATAAGTCCAAAACATATTAATTTGAAGGTTGTTAGTAAAATTTTAGAAAGTAATCAACTTATTATATACTTTTAACTATAGAATCTCTTATGAAATCTCTCTACTAATTTTTTGATAATTATATTCTACCTTGCCTTAAATTGCAAAATGTATTTGTGGTTCTTTTTGGTTTTTTTGCCCTATGAAAATGAAAAACAAACTCTTGACTTAATTAATCAAAAAATTGAATGTTGTTTGATTGTAACTTATAGTACCATTCCCTTGTTAGGCCAATAAATGTTAAATGGAAGAATTTGCATACAATATCTATGTTACATCCTTTAATATCTACAAGATCGTGGTATTTTCTAAGATAACTTATGGGATGATGATATTCTCTAAGATAACTTTTGAAATCAAATATCTATAAATTTATTTCAAGTTTAATATCCCAAATTAACATCATGATCTTGTCTTTAATATATTATTGATTTATGGTAACTTCATAATCTTAAGTAGACTACCATGATAGATTGTCAAACATTTGCCTTCTAATATCTTTACTATTACTTTGTTAATTTCTCTCAATTGCTCAAGGATACTATACAATTCGTTAAGGTCAATATCTTTTAACTTTTTTTATACTCTCTTTTCATTATAATTGTCATGTTAGTCGTTATTATGGTATCAATGATCATATCCTTTATAAGCTTGCTCATCATGATATCTTCTCTTGAGAAAGTGGTCACATAGATGATGTCTACTATGTGTGCTATTATCTTAAAATGTCATGGGTGATCTTTAAGGAAGATCAATATTGATGATGCTCTTTTGCAAAGGTAGACATCATTCAGTAGGTAATGATTTTATTGGTTTCCATGTTTATCTTTAGAAAGGCACGCACAAGGATGTCATAGATCATTATCTTGACTATCATGATTGTTAACTTCTTTTGCCAAGTTTACTTAGTTTTGATACTAACTTTCTCAAAGAGCCTTGATTTCATATACAAGTTCTTTGTTGCAACGAATTAAAACTCATATCATTTTTTCCTAAGATTTCTCTTCTACCTTTTTCAAATAATAACAATAAAGGTTAGTATTAAGGGTATAGACGACATTATTTTTAAATTTTTCTACCAAGTTAGACTTTTTTTATTGATGTACCTCTTGAACATTGGCATTTTCTCTTACCAAGAAAATAAATTGCCTTTAAAGCCATTTCATAAACAACGGTAAATATTAATGCCAAAAATTTAGTTTTAACCAACATTTAAGAATTTGTATTAAGTGGGGTCAACATCCAGCTTAAATGGCTAGTTTGATAATTTTGAAACAAAATATTCAAAAGAATTTAGTAAAGACCTTGATGTGGCTTTCTTAAACTTTAACTATATGAACACCAAAAAATAATCAATAAGCATCGATGTAGTAGTCAAGGATAATACTTCACTCTCAAGCTAGCAAGTTATCCAAAAAAGATATAAAATCACTTAGAAAGTTATCAAAAGTAAAATGAGTCAAGAAGGAGCTTTATAATAGATGCTTTCCAAAGATAAATGAGAACCTTCCTTATGATTTTTTCTTTATTCACAAATTTACCTATTCATGTTAGACAAAAATTTATTCTTATTCTAAGACTCTAGATTTAGTACAAATGAGAATCATTCTTATATACTTTATTGAACAATTTTATGTTAAGGTATATTACAATTCTTTTATAACTATAACTTCTCTTACATAAACGGTGATGATATAATTACCAAATTTTCTCCTTTAAGTCATGCTTCCTTTTACTCACCCATATTTTTGCCAACTTTCCTTACCATTGTGCATGTGACTTTTTTAAATTATGTAATTACGAAAGTTGTTCCTATAAGACAAACTTCCTAATACTTGAGAAACTAATTGCGTAAAATCAAATCACCTAGAATTATACACTTAAAATTGACCATCTAGAATTGTTCACTTAGAAATGATCATTATTGTTCACTTAAAATTGATCATTTATAAGTGACTATCTAGAAATAGACTAACTAAAAATTTATTTATCTTATATAATTAACTCTTATTTTTAACTTTTGCGGTTACCATCCTTACAAATCTATCATTAATTACATATTTAGTACACATGTTTATTTAATAATTTTCTCATTATTTATGATACAACAAATGATAATACCAACTTTGAAGGATTAAAATACAGCTTAACATGCATTAAACATAAACTTGGGTTCATTCAAGCATTTTATTAAACACTTTTAATGCTAAGTGTGCATAAATCTAATATATGCATAAATTTCAACTATAGATGAGTTCTAACCATACAACAAGCATAGGATGATGAGTCCATACATTTAATTGTGTGAAAGTATAACAATTTACATCATCCAAAAGCTTGGAGAGCTTGGCCAAATTCCACCCTCGGGAGAACTTTTGTTTTTGATTTCAAAAATCTAATAAATATTTATTTATGGAGTATCCTAAAGAAACTAAAAAATATTATTTCTATAATTTTCGTCAAGCATAAAGTATTTATTGTTCAAACTAGTGTTTTTCTAAAGAACGAATTCATCTCAAGAAAGAGCATTGGGAAGAAAATAGAACTTGAAAAAATTCGAGACCCACAAAAAATGCTTGAAACACAAATGGAACTTGAATAAAGTTCATAAGTAGTTAGGGAACAAGAATCTTCTAAAACACAAATCTTACGTAAATCTAATAGAACACGTCATGATCCAGAGATATGGATTTCTCATGATTCAATATAGTAATGTGTTGCTCATGGATCAAGATGAGCCTACGATCTATCAAAAAGCGATAGCAAACTCAGATTTTGAGAAACAGCTTGAAGTTATAAAATTTGAAATGAAATTCATGTATATTAACCAATAATAGACTTTGGTTGATCCACCTGAAAGAGTAAAACCCTTTAGATGCAAATGGGTCTTTAATACACATACCTTTAAAGGGCATGTGGTTGCAAAAGTTTTCAAGCAAATTCATGATATTCATTATGATGGGACATTTTCTCCATTTGTCATGTTTAACTCCATTCGAATTTTACTTACAATAACTGTATTTTATAACTATGAAATCTAACAAATAAATGTCAAAATTGTATTTCTTAATGAAAATTTTTTAAAAGATGTGTATATGACATAACTTAAAAGTTTTATTATTCCAAAAAATATTGAAAGGTTTAGAAGCTACAAAAATTTCATTTATAAATTAAAGCAAACTTCTTAAAGTTAGAATCTTCATTTTGATGATACAATCAAAAAGTTTAATTTTATTAAAAATGAAGATGAACCTTGTGTTTATAAGAAAGTTATGGATATGAATATTACCACTTGAGTTTTTTATGAAAATTCTAGTATTGTATGTAGATGATATACTACTTATTAGAAATAGTATCCCAACTTACAATCTACAAAAATATGGTTGGAAAAATACTTTTCAATGAAGGAGCTAAATGAAGCTACCTATGTGTTAGGTATTAAGATCTATAAAAAATAGTTCAAGAAGACTACTTAGCATAAGTTAAATTACTTATATATTTAAAGTGTTAAAAAGATTTAACATGCAAGAATCTAAGAAAGGATTCTTACTTATGTCAAATGGAATAAATCTTTTTAAAGACCATTGTCCTATGACATAATAAAAGAGAGATCGCATGAGTAAGATTCCTTATGCATTTGTTATAGAATCTATCATGTATGCCATATTATGTACTCATTCTGATGTCTCATATACTCTAAGCACGACAAGTAGATATCAAGTAGATCCAAGTGAGCGTCATTGAACAGTTATCAAAAGTATCCTAAAGTACTTGAGAAAAACTAAAAATACATTCTTGATATATGGGGATAAGTAAGAGCTTATTGTAAGGGGTTACACTGATGCTAGTTTTCAAACTTATAAGAATGACTCTCTATCGCAATCAAGTTTTGTATTTTGCCTTAATAATTGTGTCGTGAGCTAAAAAAAGTTCAAAGTAAGGGATAGCGGTTGATTCTACAATAAAGGCTGAATATATTATTGTCTCCGATACGGCCATTTGGATAAAAAAGTTCACTACTGAACTAAAGGTTGTCTTAAGTCTTTCTGACCCAATAAAACTCTATTGTGATAACAATGGAGCCACTGCACAGGCAAAGGAACCCATATCTCACTAGTGATCCAAACATATACTTTGGTATTTTTATCTCATTCAAAAGATTATCAAGAGAGAAAATGTAAAGATATGCAGAGTGCCAACAAACGCTCATATTGTTGAACCATTAACAAAATCTCTAACAAAACAAAGACATGATTGCCACATTAGATCCTTAGGTATTAAATACATGGAAGATTGGATTTAATGTAAGTGAGAGATGTTAGTGTAATTGGCTTTAAAGATACGTTTGTCTTGTACGTGTGTGTGTGTGTGTGTGTGTGTGTGTGTGTGTGTGTGTGTGTGTGTGTGCTAATAAAAGAAATAGTTCTTTATTCATAAATATATGCCATTTTTTTTATTTAGTCATACATATAAATAAAGTATATTTGTGAATTGTCCAAATAATTTATTTAATAATTAAATGATATTATTAAAGTTGTTCCCTACGAAGATAATATTGATTAGACAATGATATTATATAGTAAACATACTAAATATCTTCAGTAAATATCACGAGATAATATTAGTACAGATAATGTGATGGTCATGTTATCAAGACATTAGTATAGAATAAATAGTTGAAGAACTATTAATTCGAATATAATTACATAATGATAAATTACATGGTATTACATGTAGTCAATAATTTATTGTGTAATTATACTACTATGCAGCGTTGTTCTTTGACCTAAGACATCACTGACGAATTCGGTATAGATGCACGTGGTTCATATGGTAAATAAGTACGAGATTAGTCATGTCTTGTATAATAAAGTCGATTTGGTTACGTATTGTTTGTATTTAAAAATGTGTGATGGTTAAGAAGGGATCTATTGACTTGATAAGCATAAGATCAGAGTTTTTACTTACTCGATCTTGATTCAAGTTCTCAGACAAACATTGATAAATGGTTTAAAAGTAAATCTTTAGTAGAGTGATCAAATATCACATGAAGGAGTTCATGGTGACGAACTTAGTGCATATAGATTGATGGTTTATAATTTTACCAGTAAAAGGTTTTGATGTACCATGAACCCTGAATCAATTGGGATTAGACAATGAAAGGACTTAACCCACATGGTATGTACAATTGAGATGAGAAATGATGAAATATAACTTTATTATGGATTATGAGTTATGACACATTACTAGATATTAACCATAATTGTTGAACAATCAAATAGTTTGATAAACCCAAAAGATTCGGAATAAATTCACGGCTATTTCACAATGAACTCACATGGTCATACTAATAACTAAAAGTAATAAGAAGTATTTAGAAGTGATAATATTATTAAGAATAAAGGTTAGCACATTTGAGATAATATTTAAGTCAAAATAAATATATATACATTTGATATATATATTTACGAATTCTTTAAAGTGTTTAAAAAAATTTTTTGAGTTTGCATGGAAATATAATTTATTATAAATTACATGATCAAATTGATAATATTAATTATCTGAGAATCTAAATGAAAATATGTAATTATGAAATAATTACACATTAACCCATGTATATATACTTAGTTACACTTTGGTTAAAAGTTAATTAAATATTTGCATTTAAATCCAAGAATTTAAATGTATAAAATAAAAATTATGTGATAATGATCATTTTATTCATACCACCTATGCACCTTTAATTAAAAAATAATGATAAAAATAAAAAGATTTGAATTTTTTCAAGTATATATACATGAATTTTATCATTTTTTGGTGAAAAGAAAAAATTTGTCATAAACCCTAAATTTCTCTCAAGTTGGCCAAGTTTCTCCAAATCCATTTGATGGTGCAAATTGTGAAGATTTTACATAATTGAAGTTTTTCCATCATCCCTCATCAAGTAAGTACCAAAAATTTATTCAAAATTTACCATTTATGCATATATATGATATATGATTATTTAGCCTACTCTATGTTTGTGAAAATATTTCAACCCAATAAGAAATTGTCAGTATATACCTTAAATTTAATAGTATTTTGAATATTTAGCACATTTGTGTTATAAAATTTTGATTTATATATATTATTTAATTATTTTATATTATATTTCTGTATATTTCATAAATGTAATAATACCCTTAGAATAGCAAGTTCAATCAGTTAGACACTATTGTTAAATGCTCCTAGTTAAATATTGTTATGAATAAAGTAACAATAATATATAAAAACTAATATATCTAGTAACTGATAACAATATATGTGTATTATGATATGAGATATAAAGTTAATACATGGGTATAAATTAGTAAACTAATGTACTAGACCGGCCCATTATGAGAACATTATATGGATTATTATATAAGTATCATAAGCGATTTTTATAGCGATAATGGTTCACAACATAAAAAATGATATAATTTGATATTTTCAAATATCATCTATAGCAAGATAGATTATAAAAGAAATAATAAAATATATTATAACTCATGACAAATCCCTTCTATATTATAGTTAGCGCATTTCTCGATATATTTTTTAAGAAATTGTTTATATTGCCTCTACACATGGCAATAGAGTTTCATGTTTATTCATTTTTATTTTTAATTTTTATATATTTCGGTATCATATGATGTTGACTAAATTGACAAAATTACGAAAGGGATTAATACACCCTAATGTTTCTATTTCAAGAACCATGGTGTTGTTAACCAATAAGCATGACGGTTTCTTATGTGTATGTACTAAATATCTACAATCAAATTGAATTATTATCTAAATTGAATATTCATTGTTATAGAATAAAAAGCTATTTAACTAATTAGTTGATTAAAAATATTTCTCTGATAATTAAATCAAACCTAGAAAGCCATCAAAGGAAGATCAAGGGTGTTATTGTAATAAGGATAGCAATTACGACTCGAGGTGGGCACTTTGAGTTTTAACTATATCATTTAGGCAAATTTATATTCTAGTAGCCTTATGGATTTCATGGATAAGATCTTTAAACTTTAATTGGATTATATAATCATTATATTTATTGATGGCATCCTAATCTATTCTATAATTTAAAAGGAACATGGGAGATTATTAGTTATATTTTAAAAATGAAGAAATGTGACTTATAGATATTAGAAGTGGGGATTAAAGGGACAATTAACAAATGTTTCAATTTTTGTCATAACCAACGCTGAGAAACCATATGTAATTTATACAAATACTTTAGGTATTGTGTTATAATTTGTTTTGAAGTAAAATGATAATAAGATAAGTTATCATACTTCTAGTTAATTAAAACTTTATAAGAGGAATTACCTTATTTAGGTTAAAATAAAGTATTAAAAGAATTATAATTTTTCTCTTTAATATCATTGTAGAAAAGCGATGTGATAGCTGATGCTTTAAGCTATAAATATGATGAAAATTTTTACATTTTTGGCTTCAGAGGATTAAGAGGGATGAATGATAATTATAGGTTTTGATTTACAGTATCACTAGGATGGCCATCTAACTTATGTTTATAACGTAGTGGTAATTTCTATACTTATGGTAATAGCTAAACAAAGACAGTGATTAAATAAAGAATTGAGAATAAGATAAATCAACTACAGCATCATAAACAGTTGAATAGTTGAAGAATAAATATAGACGATATTCATGTTTTTAATAGGAATTAGTGGTATTAAATGGCACTAATTAGAGATTTATGTGGGTATAAGTGCATCAATTTAAGCTTATTATACGCTCGAGAGGTAGTAGAATAAATGAAAATTATAAAAAGCAATACGAGTAATTAGGAATAAAATATAATATGACTGAGTATGAATTCTGAGATATAACCTGTCAGTCGATAGAGGTTGAATATTTGAGATGAGTAACAATGGTATTACTTTTTCATATTGTTGGGTGAAAGTGGAACCATATTTCTATGGAATCGTGATTGATTTACCAAGAACTCATTAACGGTATTATACGATTTAAGTGATTGTTAATTTGTTGACCAAATTTGCATGTTTTATCCTTATTAAGATGAAACATTCCCTAAGGAAGCCTTAATAAGTTATGTATGAATTAGATCATCCGATTTTGTAGGATTTATTTATCTATTAGTTTTGATCAAGATTCACGGTTCATTTCTAAATTTTTTAAAAGTTTGTAAGAGGTTTTAGAGATAGATCTAAATCTCAATATTGTTTTCTATTCTTATACAGATGATTAATTTGAAAGGTTTATACAAATTTTTGTAAATATGCTTAAAATTTGTGCTAGGATTTTTTAACCCTAGTATTAGCATGACCCTATAAGTTTTCATGGGTTGTGTAAGTCACCACTACTTGAAGCTAAAATAATAAATCATGTTACATGTAGGCAATCTATATGACGAACTATTAAGGAGATTTGAGTTATTAGGATTGTTTGCAAATGGCTCAAAGTCAACAATAGATTTATTTCATCAAGGGAGTAAATCCCAAGAGTTCATGATTAAAGATTTCATCCTCTTAAAAATTTACCTTGCAGTAGTATTTCATGATTTAGGATTAAGAGCAAGTGGGCACATAGGTATAATAAACTTGTTGAGATCTTTAAGAGTTTGAGTTCGAAGTTTAATAGTATTATCTATATTTATTTGACTTCTAAACGGATATAAAGAATTTTGAGGACGAAATTTTCTTTAATGGGTGGGAATTATAACGCTCTAAAAAATATCAAATAAATATATGGATATTACAAAATACATGGATATTTATTGATTTTTTGGAGAACTAAATTACAAGATAATTTGGATGAAATTATATAACTTTTAAATATTTTTGGTCCAAGTATAACTTTAAAAAAATTTGGGGTTATTCTATAATTTTTAAAAAAATTTCCTATAAATGCCCTATTATTTTTAAAAATTTCAAGTCTACCACACCTTTCTCTATTCTCTCTATTTCGACCACTATTCTAACAAGCCCCTTCCTAACCTCCGATCAACGCTATTTTTGGACTACACACTTGCCTTGATATTACCGTTTTATCACCATAAACCTCACCTCAATCCGACTTTCAACAAACTAACAAATTCTATTTAAAAATTTGAAAATTCTTTAACTCAATTTTTTAACCATCTCTAACCTCTTATTGAAAAATCATGCAAACCAATGAATTCATCTCGATAAGTAGAACAAAATAATCAAAAAGTTTAGACCCAAAAGTCTCCGGATTGTTGTTAGAAAAGTTACCAGAAATGCAACTTTCTGACCAGATCTCTAACAAACAATGAGTTGGATGGAAAAACAAATCGTACCATTGAATTCAAGACATCGAAATCTATAAGACTCGTGAAAATCTATTACCTAAATAGCCATATTCTAAGTCGCCAATATTGTTGACCGGCATTAACTAGTGAGTTAATCGGTTAATAGTCAACTTTTAATCAACCCTTATGTTTTAGGTCTCCCGAATATCATTTTTAACTCTAGAATTAACCGCTAGACTTGTTTCAATAAGAAAAATTCAACTATAAGTTTAAAATTTTTAAACGACTTTTCAAACCTAAATGCACATAAATCGAAGCAATTAAAGTAGAGATTCCGTCACTTATTTAATTATTTATTTTTTAAAAATATAAATACCTTTAAAAGAATGAAAAGTTATAATTAATTTTTTTTGGTTTGTTTAAATAATTTCATACAATTACTTCTTCATACACTTTTAGGAACTAATTTAAAAGAAGGTTAAATATACTTTGTTATGAAATTTTTGAATCTTTTGTCTTCTACTTAAGTGAAATGATGTTTACTCAATGTAATCTATTTAGATATAACTTTTTTTATTTTTTGATATGAGTACATAAAATAAGTGACAACGTTATCCCCAAAAGTATTTAGTATAAGTAAAAATTGAGTACCATTTTCCAGAGGAGCATGCATTTATATATAGTTTGTCATATATCAATTTAAATGTCAAGTTCTATTCCCAGTACTTAGGATAACTTTACACTACTTACAAACATCTTTCTATTCTTGTTTTTTTGTTGTATTATTATCTCAGGACTCTAATGTAAAAATTTCTCAAATGTTTGATATTCCAAATCTTTTAAAGTTGGTAACATATGCTATGATAGAACAAGATCCAGTCTTCTTCAAATTTTATCCAGTTAACATTGTTTAAAAATATAAAAATAATAAAAATATAATATCAAAAGTCAAAACAAAAATACGTAAGTTTGGCGAATTAACAATTTTATTTTATTTTTTAGTAACTAGTCATTCATAAAAAATATATGATATTTCTATTAGCAAACAAAAATAAAAATTTGTGTAATAATGGATGTACAATGTCATAGCCAATCTTGCTAGTTTTTCACCTCAACAATTTCATGCATTCACTTGTAGGAACCAGATAATGTTTAAAAACGAAGATATTTTAAGTTATGTTTAAGTTGAAAATATCTCTAATCGCTCTCCACTACCTATGCTAATAATGTTTTAAACTATAAAATCGGTCAATCAACTCAATCTATTAAACCATTTTCAAATTCAATACATTTTTCCATACGCACATACATATTTGCATCACATATTCGAGGCTTCAAAAATTATTGTTAAATACAAAACCAAAAAAGGATAATCACTGACCATTATTCACATCAAATGTAAGAGCATTTGCGCACCAAATAAAGTAAGCATGTAAGTCCAATAGCATGCATGAGCCTAGTATTTGATTCTCAAAATTACTTCCTATATGTTATTATGCCTTAATGAGTTTTTGGAGAGACGAAAGTTATTCAACAAAAATTTAGACATATTAAAACTAAATGTTATGAAGCCTATTCTAATCAGGATATAAAAGACTCTGCAAAACAATATAAGACTTTCTTTCTAAGAGATAAAAAAAAAAAGCCTCAACCATTCTAGTTTCATTCTCTTTTTTATTTATGCCATAATTTTATATTTGTTTTGAAGTGTTCAAGAAAAAGCATTGAAAAGGGACATCTTTTAACTAGAACCTATTAGTCTTACGTTAGATTACAATTATATATACCTGCATGCCACCAAAACCTACCATAAACTATATTGTTATAAGTAACTGCATAAATTGCACCATCATGATCACAGATATTCAACCTAGTTATATAAATTCTTTGAGAATGTTCATCTCATTTGACCATGTTACTTTCTGCAAAACAATTCAAATTTAAAAGATTAGAAAGGCTAAGAGGAGAAAGATAGGCTGGTTGAGGTAGTTGTTAAGACTGAAGAGGAGAGAGAGAATGTAAAGTGTAAGAAGGCAGTATGCTTAAGTTAGCCCAACTGGCAGGATAGCATAGAGTACAGAGGAAGAAAGTACGATTGATACTAGATGAAAAACTAAAGGACAGAAGAAGAAAAACAAAAAAAAAATGAATTTTGAATGGGCCTCATGGCTAAGATTCTTAGGTTGTATTGAGCTATCTATTTCTTAAATAGACTTGACCCAACGTAGTATGATCACTGTGTAATCCCAGACTGGCACGTTTAAGACTTCTACTTCGAGTTGTCATTAAAGAAACATATCCTCTTATTTTGGTTACAATAATATTTTTTAATTTTTGAAATTTTAGTAATCTCAAAAAAAATTTATATGCTTCTTATAGATGTACTAACAACTTATTTATATAGATCACTTGATATTAATATCTATACAAAAATTCTTAAAGAATTTTGAATGTCTAAAGCACATAAATCAAGAATTATAATTTGTTCTTGGTTAAATCCCAACGATTTTTATATGGATTGAAACAATATAAGGGTATGTTTTATTGCTTGCGTAAATACTTAACTAATGAATAATATATTAATGATCTTATATACCCATATGTGTTCATAAATATGTCATATTATAGATTTTGAAACATTTCAATATTGACAAAACTCATCCATAAAGTACTTATATGGTTGCTTGATTTTTTGATTCTAAAAAGGATTCCCTAAAGAATATAATGATGAGATATGCGGTTCAAAAGTATCATATTTCAATGTACTTGATACTTTATTATATTTGGCATAATGTAACAATTCAAAAATAGTTTTCTCTACGAACATTTTAACTATATTCAATTTTGCTCTTATTCGCCAACATTAAAATGACATTAAATTTATTTTTTACCACCTTTATAGTATAATGTGTTTCAAATTATTTTATCTCAATGAACTAAAGCCAAATCCAAAACTTGTTTGTTATGCAAAAATTGGCTATCTTTTAGATTTCTATAAAGCTTATTTGCATATGAGATATATTTTTACTTACAATAATACAACAATTTATAAAACAAATTATCGTTGCTACTTATTCTAATCGCTTAGAAATTCTTGCACTATATGAAACAAGTAGAGATTGTATATTGTTACAATGTATCATCCTTCATATTTAAAGTATATGTAACCTATCTTTTGCTAGAAATACTCCTATAGTGAATTTTAAAAAAAATTATGATGCTTGTATTGCTAAAATTAGAAGAGGATATATTAAAGAATACTAACTAAACATATTTCACCTAAATTTTTTTACACTCATAAATTCTAGTCGAGCCAAAAGAATGAAGTTAAACAGATATTTTCCTCTAATAATTTTACCAACCTCTTCACAAAACTTTACCTATATCAACTTTTGATAAGTTGGTATATAACATTAACATAACTCTACTCTACAAATTGGTAAATTGATGTTTATCTGGTAAATTGATGTTTATCCTTTTGAAGCGAGAATCTTATCAAGGAGAGCAAATTCTTTTAAAGATAAGAAACATATGAATTTTCTGAAACAAATTTATTTGATTTGGTTTTATTGGTAAGGTTTTGTCCCATTCAACCAGATTTTACCCGTTAGTTATCCTGGCAAGGTTTTGAATAAAGTAGTAGTAAGCACTTCTAACAAAATTAAAAGTAATATAATTCAAGGAGTGTTCTAATTGGCTTTCTTTACCACTTTTTCTCATTGGTTAGCTTCCACTGCCTTAATTTTCTACCATAAGTCCCGCATTGGAGAATTGCATTTAGATGCTCCAAAATAATTGTATAATAGGCATGTACTAATAGTGATCTTGTGCATAATGCAATGAATGAATTCAATTAACGAAATCAAAGGCATTTCACCATATTGCAATTTTATTTTCTAGTTTAAATATTTTTCTTTTCAATACATAGTTTATTTCCAATAAATTATAAATTTTTCAAAATGAATTAATCAAATTTCATTAATATTTTATATTTTTTTATTGAATAGTCAAGACTCCACTACGACTATTTTTGTAGACTCTGTGATAGCATGGCTTGAATATCTAGCCCTAAAAATGAATATTTCTAGCCATGATAGCACAAACCAGATATCTAGACCCTTACAAATTTCTAGACCCACAATCCATTGTTTGGCTTCCACCACCTTAATTTCCTATCATAAATTTCAATGGAGAATTGTGTTTAGACACTCTCAAAATATTAGTATATACAGTAATCTTGTATTAAAAAAAAAAATGAATTCAAGAAATTAAAGGTATTTTATCGATTTACAATTTTATATTTCCATAGGTTAAATATTTTTCTTTTCAATATACAATTCATTTACAACAAATTATAAAACTTCCAAACTAAATTGCTGAAATTTTGTGAATATTGTATATTTTTTTGTTGAATAGTCAAGACCACTATTTTTGAAGACTCTATGATACCATTGCTTGAATATCTAGACCCACAGATGAGTATTTCTAGATATGATAGCACAGACGTGATATTTAGACCTACAGTCCTTTGGTTGGCTTCCACCGGCTTAATTTCCTAGCACAAGCCCCACTTTGGAGAATTGCATTTACATACTTTCAAAATATTAGTATAAATAGGCATGTGCTATTAGTGATCTTGTTTGGAAAATAAATTCAATTAATAAAATTGAAGGCATTTTGTCATATTTTAATTTTATTTTTATAGCTTAAATATTTTTTTAATATATAATTCATATCAATTAAATTAATTAATATTATTTTTTTATTATATAGTCAAGAGTCTACTACGACTATTTTTGAAGACTTTATGGTAGTATTACTTGAATAATAGTCAATATTGAATCATATTCAATATTATAAACTTTGTTTTTTATATAATAGTCAATATTGTATACTTTCTTCTTCTTCTTTTAAAAAAAAAAAAAAAAATAGAGAGGACTCTATTGGGACTGCATTTGAAGACTCTATAATGCCACAGCCTAAATAATCAGACCCACTGAGGGCATTTGTGGCCATGAGTAGGGCAATACCTGACCTAATAAATTGGAAAATCCACCCCCAGTCATGGAGTTCCAACCTTTCCCCACTCAAAAGTGAGAAGAAATTAACAACCACTTGAGCTACCAATATTGTGTGTTTGATGCAATATTAACAGATTTTTTATTCAAGTACTGTGTTAACGATTATGTTATAATAAAAATAATAAAAATTTCGTGATATATATTTATGAATTTAAAATAATTAATATAATTTTCATAATTAATAAGTATTTTAATTTTTATATTTAAATTAATTTAAATTCTTGTATGATATACTATAATAAGATATAACAAATCAATAAATTTATTAGTCTATAATTAATTAAAATCATGAAAAAGAAAATTTTAAATAAGAAATATTGAAATATTAGATATTATAATATTATATTACTATTTTTTTTATAGTTTTTTTAAAAAAATAATAAATTATTTATAGAAATAAGTCCTGATTTATTTGATAGACTAAAATAGTATTTATTGGTTAAATCCAATAATTGAAGGGTAATGAAGTTATCTCAACATAGACAAGGAACCTGTGTGAGATAAAAACAAACAATATATGTTCTTTTGAGAAAATGTAAAACTATAGGGACCTGAATGTTAGTAACCGTTGAAATAATACAGAAACCCGTTGAAATAAAGCAAAAACATAGCAGGGACAGTTTTGACATTTCACGCATTGGTTTCAGTTCAACCAAAACCTTTCGTATGCAGAGAGAGAGAGAGAGAGAGAGAGAGAGAGAAGGGGAAAGGTAAGAATTTTCGTCTAAATTTAAAAATAATAATAATAGTAATAATAATTTAATTATTTTATTTAATAAATTTTAAATTCATAGCAAAGTGGGTGTGTGTTTTTCTCGTTTGCAGGTAAGAGACAACCCACCAGTTGTTGCGGCTCTTTCACGATTGCGACTGATTTGCAGATGGGATCTCATTTTCATCACTGTCGCTTCTTCTTCTGTTACTAGTATTACTCCAAAATCAACGTCCTTCTTTTGGATTTAACAAATACCCACGTTTGATTTTCAGGTATGCTTTACTGTCTACTGTTTTCTTGCCATTTCATTGCCTTTAGATGGTTTATTTTCATTTTTGTTGGATGTTTATAGTGAATCATATGTGCGAAATTTGGATGGAAGAATGTCGGTTCAGAAAAGGTAGGAAAACTTGTTGGAGTTTATGTTTGGATGGTGGGAAAAAGGGAGTGAAACAAAATATAGGGAAATATGAGCAACAGCAATATCTAGTTTCATTGATCTAGTGTAAAAGTATGAAATTCTGTGAAGAAATGGTAGGTAGAGAATGTAAATATTTTGATTATTTAGTACTTGAAATGGAGAATTTCTTCTCAGCTTGTTCGAATGTTTTTTAGATTTTCATTGTTTTGATTTGCAGATCCGTTTGGTCTCATTCGTTTTTGTTGACCTCCTTGGTTGCATCGGTGATAGGCTTAAAATTCATTAATAAGTCTGGAATTGATGGTTCTTATTTCTCACCGTTTTAGTTGCTTTGTTGAAAAAAGGTGGATTTCTTTGGTAATAGAAATTTCTTAAATTTGTTAGATGAAAAGGCTGCCATTTGGTTGCTATAGATGCAAATCATACTCTCTTATCTACCTGCATATTGCTATGTTTTTGAACCCGGCATCTGGCATATTTGTGTATTTCATGTTTTCCATTTAATTTTCCTTTTGATAATAACTGTGTGACCGGGAAACCCCACATTTGTCATGGCTTAATTAGAAATTTTGGAGATGACATTTGAATTTAGATTCTATGTTGTAGTAGCATTTCTGCTGCCTATTGGATGCAAGCAGCAAATATAAGTTCTGACTTTTGATTTTTCCCTATGAATTGATTTCAGTTCTAAGGGTTATATTTCCAATTGTTGATGCTTGGTTGTTTGTAACCAATTTACTTCGTGGAAAATTCTTTAAAGTGTTTTAACTTTTTTCTTCTTTTTCACCGCAGGGAAAAGAACTTAGTGAGCTTACTCTTAGCGGTATTCATTTTGTGATAACTTTTGGTTTGTATTGAAGAGGCGTGATGGGTTCCAGGTACCCATCTCACCAGCTCAGCAATGGGCTTTTTGTATCAGGTCGGCCTGAGCAGCCTAAAGAAAAGACTCCAACAATGAGCTCAGTAGCTATGCCTTACACAGGTGGTGATATTAAGAAGTCCGGAGAGCTTGGTAAAATGTTTGATATCCCTATGGATGGCTCTAAGTCTAGGAAATCTGGGCCTATAACTGGTGCTCCTTCAAGGACTGGATCTTTTGGAGGGGCTGCTACGCATTCAGGATCAATTCCTAATTCTGCAGGTCGTGCTGCCAAAAATGTCTCAGGTCCTTTATCTTCTGGAGGCATGTCTGGGTCCACTTCAATGAAGAAGACAAATTCTGGACCACTGAATAAACATGGGGAACCTATTAAGAAGTCATCTGGCCCTCAATCTGGTGGAGTGACAAGACAAAACTCTGGCCCTATTCCACCAAGCCTACCAGCTACAGGTCTTATTACATCTGGTCCTATTTCTTCAGGACCCCTAAATTCATCTGGGGCTCCTCGGAAAGTATCTGGTTCTTTAGATTCTACTGGGCCACTCAAAATGCATGGTTCATCTATTGCACAAAATCAGGCTGTTACTACTATTACTCAGGAAGATGACTACTCCTTCAGGAAGAACTTCCCAAAGCCAGTGTTATGGTTGGTGGTCCTGATATTTGTGATGGGATTCATTGCTGGTGGTTTTATTCTCGGTGCTGTCCATAACCCCATTCTCCTCATTGTTGTCATGGTTCTATTTGCTGCAATTGCTGCAATATTCATCTGGAATACTTGGTGGGGAAGAAGAGGTGTTGCAGATTTCATTGCTCATTATGCCGATACTGATCTCAGAACTGCAAGAAGTGGGCAATATGTGAAGGTCACTGGGGTATGTAACGCAATTTTTTTTCTCACGGAAAACATTTACATCCTTATATGTTACTTTTACTTTGTACGCAGAGACAAATAGAGGAACTAGATTCTTTAGGTGAGGGAATGGAAACTTGGTGTTTTTGACAAGTTTTAATTGTCCAAAATGAAGGGAAAAAATTGAGATAGCTACTTTAACAATAGAATTACTAACTAAATTTAGGCATGTGCATCTACATAAATATTTATGGTTATTTTCATCTATGATAAGAAAAATTATAACCTAAATGTGATATGTAAAAATGAGGGCCTTTAATTTTTCCATTGAATGCATGTAGTATTTTCTTTCCTAAATTTTATGAATAGCAGTTCTTATACTGTACTAATAATTCAAATAAAGGTTCCAAGGTTTGCAGCTGTCATTTCTCAAATAAACTTTTAACCACGGGATAAATCTTTAAAAAATTGTTTTAAATGATTAAAAAAATGATAAATTGTGATGAAGTTGAGTCTAGCTATTAAGTTCATGTGCTATGTAATTTCTAAATAAATTCATTACAATAACCCAAAATATCTATATGATAAAACCATGTGGTTGAAGTCCAAATGCGGGAATTTCTCTTTCTCACTACTGACTTCATTGATTTTTTAAAGTTTTATATTGGTTCACATGAATCACACATTTAGGTTAAATGGTTCTTCCTTTTAATCTCTTTAAGGAGCTTTCTTCTTAAAGATTTTTGTTCAGTTGTCCAAGTTTAGAATAATATCCTTGGTCCAAATTTAGAATAATTTTTTTCCATGGATGGTTTTAATATCTGATATAAAGTTATATTACATCTTTTTCTTCTCCTAAAGGCTCATATTTCTGAAAGAAAAATGTTTGAATTGGATATGTAGGCACACCTAAAAATTACAATAATATTTATACATGTTCATATAATACCCCTCAGCACTCAATATCAGAAACTCAACCTTATTAAGTAATACACCACTGATGCTAGACATGTAAAACTTCAACAAATGGTGCATATTAATTTCTACTTCAATTACTTAAATAGTATGATGGTGCCTTTCTTTGTATTTCTTACTTCTTCTTAAGAAATTGGCTTCAGCTTATAATGACTATTACACAATCACGACTGCTTAATGCCATCTTTATTCTACATAAAGTCAGAACCAGATGAAATCATGAAAAAGGAAAGAATGCTTAGCCTAAAAGTTAAATCTACTTGTCTTATGATACATATGTAGGTACAATATAAAAGAGATTTTGTATTTTAATTGAGATACAAATGAATCTTTGCAATCATTAGTAGTTTCTCACTCCTAGCCATCTTGCAAAGGCTTTTATGATGGTAGTTAGTCATCAAGTACCTGCAAAGTCAAAACTGATTGGTGAGCAGCAGTAATTCCTGAGCCAGTTAGTTCCTTCAATGCGTCATCATTACTTATCCTCCTTCTTGGATCTTGTTAACAATGTTTTTTTTAGCAAATCTTAAATGTTAGCTATTTGTAAGCAACTTGAATAGCTTCAGAAACATGGCTTTAGTAATGTAACATCCTTTGATGCTAAAAAATATGGCTGTGATGGAGACAAGTTTGGGAGAGCTAGTTTCTGAACTTACTGCTTTTGTGTGGTACCTTGTTTTTGATGAGTGATGTATGTAATTCTTAGGTTAAATTCCTGAAATCCTAATCACTGAGTGATCTCTAGGAGTCCAAATGCCTGACCTGGTATATATTCTATCTTCATTTCCCATTCTCTTCCAATTTTTTCCAATCTATTATCACCACAACTTTGAACAATCATTTGAACTTAAGAGTCACAATTGCTGTCCTTGTAGAGGACACATCTTTAATGAGTAACATTAGATGTTGTATTGTCTGTATATTGGAAATGCAGACCAAAGCTTTATTTTTATATAATTCATATGTAGTTTGCAAGACTTGATGGGCGAAATAATGAGATATAGAGGGAGTCTCATATACCTAATAATAAACCCAAGCATTAGTTACTGATAAATAATACTTCAAATCCTCAGATTAACTAAGTTTTGAATAGTGTTAAATGGGAGTTACTTGATCAATTGGTAAAGTACAAAATCCTTGTTTTGCCTTTGACATCTGTAAAAGTTACTATTAATTTCCTGGGCTCATTGCATTTTAAAATACAATTACATTAAGTCAATAGATGTGTTAAGCTTGAGGTGTTGAGAGATCGCCATTCTTGTTTGTTTTATTCAAATAATTTTAAGTCTTCTGGTGAAAATCCTAGATATCTTGGGCAAAAGGCTTTTTTTTTTTTTTTATTTTCATCTACTTTTTTTGGGGTGTTATATTGTATGTCACCATTGTACCATGTTTGTACCATATTTTTTGGTTTCTTATTGCTATAAATTGTTTACTTGGGAACAAATGTAACTTTAATAGCATTGATAGTGAACTTGCTCAAAACTTAACAAGACAAGACTGTAGTTTGAAATTTATATTTTGATTTTGAAGCTTATGAAATCAGTAATATGGCACTTCAAGTTAAGCAATATTTGTAAAATTTCAAACAATAAAGAAGCGCTTGCAGTCCAGTCTAGGATTAAACTCCTCTTAAGAAAAGCCATTTGTATTAAAGGAAAAACAAAATCCATGGAAAACTAAGATTACAATAGGGGTTTTTAATTTAATTTTTTTATCATCTGGATACCTGTAGGAATTCAATGCCAACCATTTAGCATCGGTTTTAAGGAGAAGATCACAGAGTTAGCAACCTTACATCGTTTATTTGGTTGCATTTCATTTCACTCAATACTTAGATGGTTAGCTTGTCATGTCTTTCTTGTGTCATTCTTGTACTATCTTGTAGGATCATGTCTGAATTGAGGTTTATGAATTTACAGAATTGTATTTGTAAGTGCTGAAACAGAATCTAGAAGAACGCAAAGCAAACTCAGTCTAATATAGAAAAATGCAAAGCAAACTCTGTCGAATGTCTTCTAATTAGCAATATGATATCTTTTGGTACTGGTACTTTATGTAATGGTTTGGAGAGCATTATAAGTAGGTAAATTGTTATCAGGCATAAATTTATATGGGCATTAAATTGAAATGGAATAATGATTTCTGTGATAGATATTTCTAATATCTGGCTTGAAGACCTTGCTGGTGGTTTTTATGTGGTTTCTCTTTGCACTTTTTGTTTGCTCAACTGACAACTAGCAGAATTAGTGCTGATACTTTTTATGTTTATTCTTGAAGGTGGTTACTTGTGGCAATGTGCCTCTTGAATCATCATTCCGAAGAGTTCCTAGATGTGTCTATACATCTACAAGCTTATATGAGTATCGAGGATGGGATTCAAAACCAGCCAACCCTAAACATCGTCATTTTACATGGGGACTGAGGTCATTGGAGGTTAGTGCCCTAAATATTGTGTCCGTGATTTTGGTTGGTGATTATTATCTTTTGAATCCCTTTTCAACCATTCTGGAAGTTTTTTAAAGGGGAAAAAGAAGCATTTTTCTTTCCTATTTTCTGACTAGAATGAAAAACTGAAGTTGAAGAATTTTCATCCTGAATTCAAGGATCAAGAACCTTTGATGAGGAGATTATTTTTAAAATGACATTGAGAATTCATTGTTCGTATATCTCACTGGAATTTTCTCTCCCTGTTGTTTGATAGAGGCATGTGGTTGACTTCTACATCTCTGATTTCCAATCTGGGTTGAGAGCACTGGTTAAGACTGGAAGTGGTGCGAGGGTAACTCCTTTTGTCGATGACTCTGTCATTATTGATATTAAACCAGAGAACAAAGACATGTCACCAGATTTTATCAGGTGGTTGGGACAAAAAAATCTTTCGAGTGATGACCGTATGATGAGATTGAAAGAAGGGTATAGTGCTTTCTCTTGTTGGGTTATAAGTTCATTCTCTTCATTGGATTATTGCACATGCCTTAATGTTGGAGCAGAGCTTAATGAATGTTTCTTGCAGTATTCAATTTATAAATACATCATTCAAGTTTTTTTATTTGACAATCAATATAAGTTGGTCACATTGGAAACTAAAACTGCTGTTTTTGCAGGTACATTAAAGAAGGTAGCACAGTTAGTGTGATGGGAATAGTTCAGAGAAATGAAAATGTCCTTATGATTGTCCCTCCACCTGAACCAATAGCAACTGGATGGCAATGGGCCAAATGTATCTTTCCAACTAGTCTTGATGGTATAATTTTGAGATGCGAAGATACATCAAGTAACGATGTGATCCCTGTCTAGTAAGTAGCATGTATGTGCATCAGAAACTTCTTCAAGTGTTGAAAAATATTAGTTCCCTCTACTAATTTGATGGTGATGTGTGGTGGTTTTGTAGTGATAAGTGATTATTAGTGTGATGGCTTAAAAATGAGGTGCTGGGTTCATTTCTTTTTTCTTTTTTTTTTTTCCTTAAACTTGGTGTATAGTTTTGGGGATTGCTTTTCATTTTTTTGGGGATTGAAGATTAATGGGGCTGGTCTGATGTAGTGGAGAATGTTACATATTATTTGAGCGCGTTGTTATGTTGGTGAAGAAAAGGAAACGATTACTAGTAAAATTTACTCTTCCACTTGGAACTTCAATTGTTTGATGATCCCCAGCTAAATGCTGAAAAGTCTGTCAATTTAGTTTATTTTAGCATCATATTTGATCCTGTCTGTTGTGAAAACTATTTATTGGATTCTTTCGTGGATATCCTGCTATTTCTTAGTGTGTTTCTTTTTTTCCTGGTCAAGTGTTACATATTTTTGGGAAGAGGGATGGGGTGGTTTGCTTGCCCTCCCTTGGATTCCCTGCACTCTGACCATGATTGTTCATTGTTGTTGAAAGTTGGATCATCTGTATAGAAGGAAATATTTGATGGATAAATTGATTTATTTTCCCGTGTCAACAAAATCTTTTTATTTCCTATTTCTGTAAATGAAGATCCAATTGTTGACTTGTTTCTACTAGAATGATCCAAAAATATTGAGCTTAATGCAAATATGATGTATGATTCTTTTTCCCCTTTCTGTCTTCAATGTTTTTCATTGAATTTTGTTGTAATTATAGTGACTGAAATTATGGACTTAAAAAGGGAAAATATAAGAAGAAATTGGGGGAAGGGGTGGGGGTTTGGCAAGTGGAAGTTATAAATATGCAAAAGAAAATCAAGCATAAGATGTGAGTGTTTTTGTAAGGGAACCAATAATTGTATCATTTTTCTTTCATCTGTTTTTGATCTCACTAAAGATTTTTATTCAGGGGTGACAATTTAGAGTCTTGCTGTGGTGCAATATACAACATATTTTCTTAGATATTGTTAATTTTTTTGTTATAATTTCTAACCTTCTTATTTCATATTATTTTTTAATTTTTTGTTGTAAATTCTGAATTTTTTGTGGTAATCTTTAAGATATAACCTATAAATTAGTAATTATGACCTAAAAAAAAATTAAATTGTAACAAAAGAGTCGGAAATTATATCAAAAAAGTTAAAAATATTAAAAAAAATATTTATGCGTCATAGCCCTACCTGACAATTCATTAATGTTCGGAAGAGTTATAAAAAGCTTGGGTCAACACAAGTACCAAATCTTTTTATTTAACTGTAATGGCCTTAGTCATAGGTACTCTTTAAGTACCGTTGTCGTGTATGAAATTTAAAATTTTTATTTTATAAATTTTAAAATAAATAAAATATATTAAAATATATATAATAAATATTAAATAATATTTTAAATATATAAAAAAATTTAAAATATTATTTAAAATCTAAAAAAAAAAAAAGGAAACAATTGTATCGAAATCTATCCTAACTTTAATATATCAAAAATAATTCACTATATTTAATTTATTTTATTATTATTTTTAATTTAAATGACATATTTAACCTTTCTTTCAAGTTAAATTTTAACATATAAAACCTAGTCGTTGCATTTAACATATTTAACATGATTTAATACAATTTACACTTTTTAATAATTTTAAATAAATTGAATTTATTTTAACTTACTTCTCAAAATAAATAATAATAATATTAATGATAATAGTCAACATCCAAATTTGCAGCCCTAACTGTATTGCAGTGTATTTGATGTCATATGTGTTAACTCTTGTTTTAGGCTCACCATTTTTCAAAAAATTAAAAAAAAGTAAGCGTGGGGGGTGGCGGGGGTGTGGGTGTGGGTGTGGGTGTGGGTGTGGTCAAATAAGACTTGGGATTTTGTTGGCATGACCTAAAATATTGACAAAACATGCCATAGTTTATGTAGACAAACCCTACTTATATAGTGACAATTTTTATTTTTTTAAAAAAATTTAAAAATAGATAAATAACCTAAACATGATTGGCATCACTAATGCCACTCAAATCAAGTGTCAACATCATACACAATAAATACCCAATTAAGTTGTGATTGTGATTATTTAAAATAATAATTACCAATTTAAATAAATAAAGAAAACAATGAATTGTCCCCATAAATATATATATATATATATATGCATGAAAGAACATTAATAGTTGTCTGCCACTAAGCCAAACAGCTAGCAATTTTAGAAATTTAGACAAAGGTTTGAATATAATACTATTAATAGACTATGACTGGGACTAGGAGATAAACCCAAATCCAAAATCCCTTGAAATTTCTTTCAAATAATAATAATAAAAAATATTTTAATTTAGTCAAACAAGATTTCAAAATATAACAATTGATTTCAATCTATTAGATATAAAATATATATAATTTTTTTTAATTCTTATATTAATTATTTATAATTTTATATTCGCATTTCACATATTTTTTATATTTTAAATTTTAAATTTTATATTAATTTTTATATTATATATTTAAAGTATAACAAAATTATGAAAATAGACTAATTGTGATATCATATTTTTCTTATTTATCATTAATTTAATTACTTTTCAAATATTTCTACATTCATTTATAAAATTAATATTCAACACTGTACACATAATGCTTAGCACTAAAATACTAACAAAATACAAACTATAATATAATCATTTTATTATATCAAAAAATGAGTAATTTATAAAATTTATTACTTCATATTCTCATTTAGTCCGATAACATTAAGATATCAAATACCATAGAATAATTTTTAAAATTAATAGAGTTTTAAAAAAATAAATTAAAATAAAAGATGTTATAGTCAATTAGAGTCTATAATAAAATTATTATAATTTTATTTTTAATAGAAAATGTGTAGTATGAAAATCATATCCTTGTTTAGTCTAATGACATTAATATATGAATACTATGCATATATTTTTAAAAAACCAAATTAAATTTTCACAAAATAATCTAATTCTTATAATTGTCAATTTAACGGTACATTAATTTTTTATTAAAATTAATATAATAAATATTTCATGATTTATAAAGTATTTTTTAAGATACCAAAATACATACAAATCTATTGAAATTAACTGTTAAATTATATAATTTTTATTTTAAGTTTTATCATATAACTTCTTTGAGATAAACGGTAATCTAATTTTGTGATAAATTTTATAAAAATACAAATTTAATTTTTTTTTAAAAAATTATTTTTAATTAATTTATTTTTTATAAGTAAAATTTTAATTAATTTATTTTTATTTAGCTTTTAGAGCTTACACATTTTTGTAGCTGGCTTGGGGCTTGGTCCATTCCAACTCAACTCATTTGGCCTGTAAACCTAATAAAATTACATCTAAAATTATAATATAAACTAAGAACTCGCAAGGCTTGGCTTGAGTTAGAAAATGGAATAATGTTTGGTTTCGTTTATAAAAATTGACCAAAAAATAAGGTTATATTTGATTTCGTTTATAAAAATAGACTAAAATTAAAAATAATAATATTTAATTCATTATAATCTCAATTATTAGATATATATTTTAAAATAAATAAATAATATTTTATTAAAAATTATAATCATATATATTAATTTTTTATATCATTTAAAAAATAAAAAATAAAATAACATTTAATACAAATAAATTAATATTTTATTTATAAAAAAAAATAAATAAAATATATATTTATTTTTATTTAATTAATTTATAATTAAAAAGGAGCTACGTATAATTTATTATAAAATAAAATTTTTATAAATTTTATGTGATAAGATAAATTTTTTTATTTTTAAAAAATTAAAAAAATTAGGAAACAAAAGAATTAATAAAGGTTATTATTGACATTTCACAAGAAAAGTAATGAGACAACGTTAGTCATTTCGATAACCTAATAAAGAGAGAGAGGAAGTTATCCACTGCTCTTCAAATCAAAAACACTTTCAAAGTGACAATTAATAATGATTTGTTTTTTTTAATTTTCTGTCCTAAAAATCATTTTTGCTTCGGTTTGGAGGCTTTTGACGGCGGAGACACATCCCACCAGTTGTTGCGGCTCTATCAAGTGACACTCAATTTTCATTTCTACATTTATATTTCTAGAGAGAGAATCTCTTTCCAATTTCTTACTCGGAGAAAGTATCGTCAACGCCAACGCACTACAGCACCCAAATGTCTCCAAATCTTCAGATTTCTTCTTCAACAATATCTTCTGCTACTTGTACTGCTACTTTTACTGGTAACTTTGTATTTTTTTCTTTATTTTAATTCCCATTTTTGTTCCTTTTTTCTGTTCTTTATTTTTGTACAACATTTTAGCTTCCGAAACACCCCAAACCTCTGCTTGTTTCCTTAGATCTTTTCCATTTTCTTCTGTTGTGCTCGAAATGGTGATTTGGGTATGGTTTGTTTTCTTGAATTGGGCTGAAAATTTGCTTCTTTTGCTGTGGAGGTCATTGCACTGGTCAAATTTTTCTAAAAATGGAAGATTTTGATTTTTTTTTTTTTTTGGTGATTTGATTGAACTGGGCATCCTTCTTTATGGATTTTTTTTTCGCTTGTTTGTGTAGAAAATGTTGGATAAGGAAAGAGATAATGAGTATTAAATCATGGATTTAGCATTGTAGTGGACTGATATTGGACTAGTTTGTGCTAAAGTTGAGCTCTTAAGCTTGAAATACCTAGTTGTTCTTTGTAGATCTTCTTCATTTTAATGATTTTTGGTTAAAATGGTGGTAACGGTATACTGGTTTCTTTGATTTGGATGATGAGTTTTGTTCTGTAGGTGTTACGTTTGTGTAGATGTTGCCTTTAAGATGAAATAGATAGTTCGGATCTTATTAAACATTTTCGCTTGTTTGTTTGATGGTTGAGAAAACAAAAGATAGGAAAAGAACTTCAAAGTATTCATATTATATTTTACTCATTTGAAATTATAGTCTCGGATCTCATTTCTTTTAAGATAATATTTGAAAGGGTGATTTGTGATGATTGATTCTGATTCTGTTGATGGTAGAAATCTGTAAATGTTTTCTTTGACCTCCTAGGTCACTAGAAGATAAAATATTCTCATGACATGTCTTTCTTCTTAACAAGATGATTGGTTTCTAGAATTGGTAATTTTTGAAAAAACTCGAAAACAAATTTATCATTTAAAGTCTTAATATGACAGTATCTAACACTCAACTAGACTCTCAAGTCCTGAATCCCTTCATTTTGGGCCAGATATTCTTCTTTATCTTGATTTTTATCAAAATTTGATGCTTAGTGGTGGCAGCGTGGGTATATTATCTTCTTCTTTCTTTTTCTATGAAATGCAAGATTCTGAGCTTTCTTTATTCAAGCTATCCTAGTTTTCATTTGAATGAAATGTGTGGGTGTAGAAGGGATACCTAGTATTTGAATTTAAAATTTTTAGTCCAGACAGGTTCACCAAACTCCTCTGTTTATTGCCTCACATTTGAATTGGGCATGATTTATTTGATTCTCTAACTGGTGACATAGATATCTTTTGGTGATGACTTAACATCTTATAAATTTAGGTAAATTCATTTTTACATTGTTTTGTTTGTTAAATGTGTAGACAAGGGCAAACTTGAAGAACTTGTTTTAGGCCTTAACAGTAAGACATGTACATGTTGACATCCAGTTCATGATAGCATGAAGTTTACATCTATTGTTTGTGCTAGTTAACAATGCTCCTGATTTCTATGGTACTTTCTGTTCTTAGGTGGACTGTGAAAATTGCATCAACGTACAACTATTGGTGTTTGGCTTGTAGTTTTGTGTGGAGTCTCTTAGAATAGCAAGATGGGTACCAGATTCCCATCACATAAGCTCAGTAATGGCCTTTACGTATCAGGCCTGCCTGAGCAGCCCAAAGAAAGGACACCAACAATGAGTTCAGTAGCCATGCCTTATACCGGTGGTGATATAAAAAAATCTGGAGAACTGGGGAAAATGTTTGATATCCCTGTTGATGGTTCCAAGTCTAGGAAGTCTGGACCTATAAGTAGTGCTCCTTCAAGGACTGGATCTTTTGGTGGTGCTGCTTCTCATTCAGGACCGATCATGCCTAATGCAGCAGCTAGAGCTGCATATACAACGTCTGGTCCTGCATCTTCTGGAGGCATGTCCAGTTCAGCTTCATTAAAGAAGTCAAATTCTGGACCACTTAATAGACATGGGGATACAGTAAAGAAATCTTCTGGCCCTCAATCTGGAGGAGTTACACCAAGTGGCCGCCAAAACTCTGGACCCCTTGCTCCTGTTCTCCCAACAACTGGTCTTATTACATCTGGACCCATCTCTTCGGGACCGCTGAACTCATCTGGGGCACCTAGAAAGGTATCTGGTCCTTTGGATTCTATGGGATCAATGAAAATACCAAGCTCTGTTGCACAGAATCAGGCTGTGACTGTTCTTAGCCAAGATGAGGACTTCTCCTTCAAGAGGAATTTCCCAAAGCCAATATTTTGGTCATTGATTCTACTTTTTGTGATGGGATTTATCGCTGGTGGTTTTATTCTTGGAGCAGTCCACAATGCCATTCTCCTCATTGTTGTTGTGGTCCTTTTTGGTGCTGTTGCTGCTTTGTTTGGTTGGAATACTTTTTGGGGAAGAAAAGCTATAATTAGTTATATTGCTCATTATACAGATGCTGAGCTTAGAAATGCCAAGAATGGCCAATTTGTGAAGATCTCTGGGGTATTTGATTTACTTAATGCCATCTTTTGAATTTAATACATATTTCTTAGTTTATAAGGAAAAGAAATGCAATTATTCTTGCCAAATGCTTGAATCTGCTTCTAGATGGTTATTTTATTTTTCTGATTTTGTGTACTTGCATTGTTGATTGTTGTAGAAAGTTTGTTATGAGTAGAGATATAATTTGAAGAGTTAGAATTACCTGGGTTTTGTTTAGGAAACTACGTTTTGTCCTCAGTAAAAAATAAAAAAATCATGATGGCAGGATAGTATGTAGAAGAAATTAGGATAGTCTAATAAATCTAATGTAACTTCCATTCCAGTTTTGGAGCAGATATTACAAAACTATATAGGAGGTATCCTACTTTTGTTTTCTGCTTGTTGATGAACATTGCATTGCAAAATTTATTTGCTATTAAGTTGTGTTACTAGATATTTTTAGAAACATAAACTAAATTTTATAGATGGCTTGCAAATTCTGACATGAATCTTTCTTAATATGTAGCATGCATGTGGGGTTTACCAATACAATGTACTTCATTTAATGTTTGCTCACTCTTATGATTTTGTGCACTCTTTCTTATTTCTCTCCCTCTCTCTCTCTTTTTTTTTTTTTTTTTTAGAGAGAGAGAGAGAGAGAGCTATTTCCAATGTTTGTCTTAGAGTTGAGCTTCTAAGAGATATAAATCTTGTATATAGGGACATTCAATCCTTGAAGACATAATCTCTGAATGATATATGGTTTCACATACTTGTGGTATGCTCATTTTTGTGGTTGTTCTTTAACATTTGGATAATTTTGAATCTTGTTGATCTAAAATGTTTGGGTATGTTCTTGAAGGTAGTCACTTGTGGTAATGTGCCCCTTGAATCATCCTTCCAGAAAGTTCCTAGATGTATATATACATCCACAAGTTTGTACGAGTACCGAGGATGGGATTCAAAGGCTGCCAACCCTACACATCGTCGTTTTACATGGGGGCTCAGATCGTCAGAAGTGAGTAATTGAAAATTTGACATGGTAAATTTGATTTATAGTTTATCATCTGAGAAATGTAGTATTGAGTTTCCTGTGTTATTTTGGGTTGTTTGTCCCTTTATTTTGTTTTTGGTTTTGATTTTTTAGTCTACATTAACATATTTTTCTCCCATTACAACTTATCAACGTACTCAGAAGCTTTGGTCGAGAAATAGTATCCTCTATGTAAAACTTGAAGTGATACAGGTTATCTCATTGGTAAGGGTTGTTTTCTGGTTTGTGTACAGGACTAAGTTCTTGCATGTTTATTCAGAACCTGAACTACTGTTACCTTCTTACCATGTCAATCCCTGTTTTTCTTTTATGTACGCCTTCATCTCTTTGCCGGCTGTTTGTACAATTCAAATTGATGTGAGGGGTATTAATATGCTATTATCAGGGACTCCTTTTCCCCGTGGGATACACCTTTGACCTAGCTTTGATGTTTCACGCTGCTGACCAGATTCTATTGCATAATGTAATTTGCAGAGGCGTGCAGTTGACTTTTACATCTCTGATTTCCAGTCTGGGTTAAGAGCATTGGTTAAATCTGGGTGTGGAGCGAGGGTGACTCCTTATGTTGACGATTCCCTTGTGATTGATGTCAATCCGTCTAAAGAAGATTTATCTCCCGAGTTCATCAGGTGGTTGAGAGAGAGGAATCTTTCAAGTGATGATCGTGTAATGCGACTAAAAGAAGGGTAAATGCTATAATTGTTGGGCTGCTTTCTGTTAATTCATATTAGCTGTTAATTATATGCTGTTTTTTAAGTGTCCAAATCTTTTAAGATGGTATTCGATGTATAGATATATCAAAGAAGGAAGCACTGTTAGTGTAATGGGAGTTGTTCAGAGGAATGACAATGTGCTCATGATTGTCCCTCCGCCTGAGCCAATCACAACAGGATGCCAATGGGCCAAATGTATTGTTCCAGCTAGCCTCGATGGTATTGTATTGAGATGTGAAGATGCGTCCAAGAATGATGTCATACCAGTTTAGTAGTATGTGCATTGTAAACTTTTTCTTCCATTTTGCTCATTTAAGTTTTTTTTTTTTCCTTTTTCTTTTTTACTCTTAATATTTGATGCTCCGGATAGTGAAGTTGGTGGTATTTGAGGAGTAATAGTGATTGTGATAGTTGAATTTGTGGGTGGCGCGGTGGTGCTTTTTCACATTACCTTCTTGTATAGCTCTTCAGGCTTTCTTTCCCATTTGTTTTTTTCAAGGGAGTAATGGCTTTTGCGATGGAGGTTGGTTGAGAACTAGGAATTTTATGTGTGAGCAGATTGCAGTAATGTTGAATAGAACAAAACAAATGCTATGAGATGTCAAGCATATTGTCTTCACTTACAGTCTTGCAGTGCTTGCTTGTCTACTTTTATAATGCTGGAATTTGTATAAGTTGAGCTTGCTGATGCAATATATTTAAGAATTGATTTGTATTTGATGAATTGATGATCTCATCAATAGTGCATATACCATACAGTTTAGCGTTTAATTCTTTATGATAACTTACTCGACAAAAAGTTACGAGTTTTGTGTGTTCTAATGATTGAAGCTTGTAGGGTTTTGATAGAATCCAGTTTCTAACTCAAGCTCAGATAAATATTCTAGTAATCTAAAGGGAAAAAAGAAAGTTGTTCATGTTACTTGGTTTGGATATCAATTATTGCATGCCCGTGTAATGCTTTACTAGATGGCAAGTTCCTGAGCCATGTGCTTATGTAGTAGCAAAGGAAGAGCATAATAATTTGCTTTATAGAAAAATGCTTTTCTAAGTTAAGGAGGGAGGCTTTATTTTAAAGCAACTTGGTAGTTCTTAACAGACCTAATCAAACATGAATGAGGAAATTTTTTATATGAAGAAATCGTTTTTGTTTTGGACTGAATTCTTTCTTAAGCAACGCATTAGTGTGTGTGAAAGCCAATTGGGTTGAATGCGAAAAGGGCAAATACAAGATTCAAAATCATTTACTGTTTGGATCTTGGTCATCGCTTGAGTCCTGGTGCTAGGTTGGCTTGCACTTGTTCTATTCTATTCATTTAAAAAAAAAAAAAAAGAAACAGAGAAATTACTGTGTGGACTCATGCATTTGATTTATTAAGTTATAATGTAAATAATTTAGTTTAATCAAATGGGCAATCAGTGGGAGGTTCTAATCTATTTATAACATATGTGGAAATTAGCTTTTTATAATTAATTAATTTATGAAATAGTAGTGATATTAAATTAAAAATTTGTTAAGATCAATCTTTGGATCAGCTGTGTTTTAGTTGGCATGATCTGTTTCTCTTAAAAAATTTTGTGAAAATTTATTATTATTTTTGAATTACAAAATTACAATAATAATAATTTTAATACAAGTAGTACATACAATTTTTTTTTTTACAGCATGGATTTTCTTGAATTAATTTACAAATTTTTTCATATTAATTTACAGGTTTTAAAAATATATCAATACTACAAAAAAAAAAAAAAAATCTTTTATTATTTTAAAAAAATATATTTGATGATATTAAGTATTGCAAGTTCAAACCATAACTTTTGCAAATATTATTAACTTAAAAGCAAATAATAATAATAAAAATATTTATTTGAAGTGTTAATTTTTTTTTTTTATAATTTTGAAATAATTTTAAAACCTATATAATAATAATAAAAAATTTATAAATTTATTCAAGAAAATCCATGCTGTAAAAAAAAAAATTGTATGTACTACTTGTATTAAAATTATTATTATTGTAATTTTGTAATTCAAAAATAATAATAAATTTTCACAAAATTTTTTAAGAGAAACAGATCATGCCAACTAAAACACAGCNTATAAAATTAGTATAATTAAATATATAATAGATAATTTGTGGTGTTCAAATCAGTTAAATAACTTTTTAAATACATTATACATTTTTAAAATTCATTTATCAAATCAAATATAAACTTTAAATAGAAAAAATAAAATAAAAAATTCAAATAATAATAATAATAATAATAATAATGTAGAGTAACAAATCTGGCGATGTCGGTATCAGGAACCTGTTCGGTCCCAATTCAAGATCTCTCCGATTTTACAAAGACACCGTGTGAAAGTTGAACGAAGAAGAATTAACTATTTTCACTTATCTTATTCTTTACAAATTGATGTCTGCATAATCACATTGTGAAAATCTCGATCAGTTACATGAGAGATGGGACGCTCATCTGGCGGGAAACACATGTCGCCGGCAAGATTGGTGTTGGCGATATTTGTGATGATTTTAGGATTTGCGTTAATAGCTGATTTCTTATGGGCTTCTTCTTCCAAGTTCACTTCATCTTACTTAAAGATCGCCTCCAATTGGTCTCCTCCGACCTCTGTAATCTTGCCCAACAACCCACGAAAGGTAAGACTTACATTGTTTGTTCAACTGCTTAATTACAATGAATTTTGACGTGTGATGATTAACCCCAAAGTTAGATTATTACTAGTCAAGCTATTTGTTCTGATTTTTTGCGATGGGCATGTCAGATTTTGTTGAGTGGTGCAATTGGATGTCTTAAAAGTTAAAACCTGAGCTTAATTGTACTGAAAGAAGTTCATAAGTAAAACCCAAATGTAAATTTAATAATTTTCGGTTTTATCTTTGGTAAGTAAAATGCATGCGGGTAAGGGCACCAGTTTTTGTTCTTTCCATTTTTTGATTGAGTGTAGTTCAGCTCCTGGTAAAGTCTCAAAGTAATGCAATTGCAGCCAGGTTGTTAAGTGCTAACGTCAAATATGTGGAACTTAAGCTATTCAGAATGACATTGCTGTTAAATCAAGTGTTTTATAAGCAATAATATCATTGCATCTGATTATTTACTGCTAATTGTGGCCGCTGGGATCCGGATAAGTCTTGTTGCTGCTCAATTTTGCCCAAAAAGTTTGATAAGAGGTATGAAATGGTATAAACCTATTTAGATGGTTAGTAAATGCAAGAAGTAATGTAGTAGTTACAGTTCAGCATTATCCTTGATCCTAATAGACGTCATCTTCAAAGTCATCTGAGCTTAGTGAATTTTGCTTATGCTTCAGTGTGTTGATCACAAAATGTGTCAAAATCAATGACGGGTCCATTGGTCTATATGGTCCCTGAGTGACTGGTCATCAAATCAAAAAATTCAAGATTTTAGATCTTATATTTTTTGTTTTGTGATTTCGATTAAATGTTAATCCTCAGCCAACTTATGATGTCTGAGCAGACTAACTTTCAATCCAGAAAAAATTTAAAATAAAAAGGTAGAAAATAAAAGAGAATTCACCTTTGAACAAATTGTTATTTGGTGAGGAAATCTTGGGGTAAAGTACTTGGAATTTGATTCTTTCACTTTGGTAAAAAAATTGGAAATCCTAGTAAGTATGAGCTATTATGCTTATTTTCTTAGTCTGGTTAAGTTTTCTGCTTTTAGAAACTTGAATGTTGATACTTCATCTTTATTTTTGCAGCAACTTTTGAATTTGATTTGTTTGATTGACGAGGAAATGTAGTGAAAGAAAATTTTATATCCTTGTTTTAGATATTTGAAATTAATGATCAGCTGCATAATTTGTAGGAAGAAACTATTGAAGTTAAAAATAAGAAGAAAGATGTTGCTCCTGAGAGGGTCTTGTCAGCTACTTTTCAAGATTTACCTGCACCAGAATTGAAATGGGAAAAGATGGCAACAGCACCAGTTCCTCGTCTAGATGGGGCTGCAATACAGATTAAGAATCTTCTGTATGTGTTTGCTGGATATGGCACCATCGATTCTGTGAGAAACTTTTCTACTTCCTTTCATGTTTTAAAGTTCGGAATTGATTGCAGAGCTACATAAATTTGTTAATTGTTTCAGTCTATGATGTTTATTTTTATTCTCGTTTGATTTTTCCGTGCTCTCCTCAAGCCCTACCTAAACTTTTATGATTTAGAAATACCAATTTGCATCTTGTGAATGTGTCTAGAACTGCACATTCCCATTGTTGTCCTGTATATTCTAGAGAATCATGATCTATTCTTTTGAAAACCTTTTCAGCCAATTTTCATTTCTAATTTTGTTTTTGCAGGCTGCTGCATGATTCCTTAACATTTTTTTTTTAATTTATTTTGTAAATACAGAATGTATATATGAACAGCTTTCTTTGTTATCCACCAATATCTGTTCCCTTTTTTTCATTATTGTGGACACTTTATGCTAAGGGCATCTGATTTTCTTCACTTTTCTTTTTCTTTTTTGCTTTCCATGAAATTAAGTTCCTTGTTTGAACAAGAAAAGTGGGTTTTTCTGTTAAAAAAAGAAAAAAGAAAAATATTGTAATGCCTGAAAAGATTTTTAATTTATTTTTATTTTCCAATTGATAACTTCTCTTGGGTCATCAATAGCTTCATTCGATATTCTTGGTTGATTTAAGTGTTAAAAAAGTATCTAATTGAAGTGAGTAATTGAAGTTAAATGCAACATATCATGACAGCCACAGAACCCTCTTTTGTTGTCAGGGTTTACATGGAAAATTTCTTAAGCACCTTCCAGTGTTGGATCTCCTGCCATTCACTACTCCCACTCCTATACCCTCTGCTCGAACAAATAGGGGGATCCTTGGGAATTTTTAACACCCTTTCAATTTCTTATATTAGAAGAGCCAGGAGTGGAGAATACTTATTTTTCATTCCACATGTGCCGGCATTATATGTTACACATCATAACTTGTGCTTATAATTTACATTATTGATTGTATAGCTAATCTAACATTCCCTCTTTCTGCCTGTTTCTGTTCTATGAAACCTTCTCACTGTATATTTGAGCTAATTGAATTGTGATTGTTATTGTTTTCTATTCTCAGGTGCATTCGCATGTTGATATCTACAATTTCACAGATAATACGTGGGGAGGAAGATTTGATATGCCTAAAGAAATGGCACATTCACATTTAGGAATGGTTACAGATGGTAGATATATCTATGTGGTGACAGGACAATATGGTCCACAATGTAGAGGTCCTACTGCTCATACTTTTGTGCTTGATACCGAGACAAAGAAATGGAAGGACATGCCACCCTTACCGATTCCTCGGTATGTGTGCTTGTATCTATGCTATTACTGTTGAAAAGCATATGTTAGGCTTGCACAAGAGACACCCTTTTCTCATTCTCCATGGATATTGCACTGAGAAACATATTTTCTTCTTTTCTAATCTGTACTCATTTGCTTTTTTTTTTTTTTTTACCCTGGTACTTATATATTGCTTTTTATTGCCCAATATTTGTTTTACCTGCTTTATTCCTTGACTAAAGGCTCAAATATATAGTCTAAGTGCATTTGTATAAAGGGAAAAAGAGAAATAATGAGGAAGATGTTAAATTCCAACCTCTCGTTTTTATGTACTCTTGTGCTAAATGTTTTATTGCAACTTGTGTTGTGCACATAGTGGATTCTTTGTTTTCAGAAATGATAATGCATTTAAATGGGGTTCTTTCCTGTGGGTGTGAAAAATTTTATATTCTCGAAGAGGTTAAGGTTTGGATGGAGGGTTTTTATCCTTTCTTTAGCTTATGTGATTCTTCTTACGTATATTCAAACTTCTACAATCATCATATGCATTGTTTACTAACTTAATTTCTTGGTCTGTAAATGAAATTCAAATTGGCTTACCTTTGGATTTTAATCATAGTTGTTCTTTCTAGTGGGGTCATAATCCTAAATATGGTCTACTTAGCAGTTTTACTTGGTGGATGACTAACAACAAAGTCTTTCTCTGGCCAGGGTAAAATAGCAACGCCATGCTGTGCTGCTGTAATCTATGAGGGCTATTGTTATTTGTTGTCTAAGTTTGTTTATGATTTTGTAATCATATTTCTGCTGTTTCAGCATTTTGTGCAAAAGGTCTTAACATAATAATTCTCAGGTATGCACCTGCAACTCAACTTTGGAGAGGTAGACTCCATGTGATGGGTGGCAGTGGGGTGAATCGGCATACACCTGCTTTGGAGCATTGGAGCCTTGCGGTTAAGGATGGAAAACCGTTAGAAAAGCAGTGGAGAACTGAAATTCCAATTCCTCGTGGAGGACCTCATAGGTTTGTTGACTTATTATGTTATGTATAAAGGTTTGGTAATTTTTATTATGAGCATTTCATACTGCCATATATTAGAAAGTGATAATTTTATAAACAATGTTTGAATGCCTTGGTGTCATATTCTTACGCTGATGGTTTAGACTTCTGTGACATATATGTGTGCACTTCTAGGGAGTCTCTGCTTCAGATGGTATCTTAAAGAAGTTTTTGTATCTTGACAAGATACCAAATAATTTCTGAATTTTGAAGGTCAGTTATATACGTGCAATGTGATGTACTTAGGAAGATGGTGGTGATTTCCAATTCCACCCTAGCCTCAATTTTATGGTTGAAATCCATGCTGCCAAATGCAGCCTTAGAAAAAAAAGTTGCCCAATTCAGAGGAGCCATCATCTAGAAAGCTGGAAAAGAGTGCAATTTACCTAAGGGTCCGGTCCTACTGTTAATTTCCTTAGACATCAGTGTTATCCATCAACCCTCTTCCCATCAGGCTTCCCTCTCTCTCTGTGCTCTTTATAGTTAAAGATTTCATTGCCAGTTCAATGACGCCACCTTGAATTTCCTATAGTGAAGGATGCAATCATAAAAGTTGTCTTTTGTTAAGCTTTTCCTCTAATTTATCTAATACCACAACAAATAATGTAGGTTATAAATGCTAGCTACCTTTTTAACCCAGTTTGAATCATTTCTCCTTGATGTAAATCTTATTTCAAGATCATTTTCCTTATTCCTTTTGGCTTTGATTATATGGGTGGCTAAAGCTCCTTGTAAGGTTAAATTTTTCTCTTGATTTGTGGAAGGATTAATCTCATGATATTTATGCAGAGTATGATTCCTTGCTTGAAAGGATGTTAAGGATTTTAACTTGGCATAAAATGCATTTTTCAGCTGTGGGATGAAGATACTGAAATTATTTTAGGACATCTCTATGATTTATAGGTTATGAGAATTAGTTTTCTGTGCAGCCAATGATATAAGCATCTTTCAATTGAATCTTTCTCTATGTAAATCTCACTTGCTTTCTTTCTCATAAATTTGATTTAGGGCTTGTGTTGTGGTTGATGATCGGCTACTTGTTATTGGTGGTCAAGAAGGCGATTTTATGGCTAAACCTGGATCACCAATTTTCAAGTGCTCTCGCAGGAATGAGGTAAATTTGTTTACTATATGTTTGTTCAATGTATCTTTTTGAATGGGCTTTGACTAATCTGATCATCATTTGCATTGCAATGAGAGTCCTGTTAACATCTTTTTGTTGGTATGGAATTTTATTTGGGGGAGAATTATTATTTTTTATATTGTCAGGTGATACAGTTGATGCACAAGAATTGGAACACATGGCTTACTACTCACAACTGTTAGAAAATTTATGAGTGCAATTGTTTTACCTGACAATATCTACTGACAGATTATGTTTGTAGAAGCTCCTTTTCTGTAGAGGAATTGGTTAAGCATTTTCTTCTCTTTAATGTTTTTGGAGTTTTATTTTGCATCTTTGCCTGCATACTGATAATTTGTTTCTTATTGGGTGTCTAGGAATCATACTAGTCCGGGTTATCTATTGTTTTTGAGAAATTTTGAAGCCATGTAACAGCTACTGTTTAACATTGCAAGCATAAAATTTTTAGGGCTATTAGCTCATGTATGAATTTGGTTATTATAGTAGCATATCAAGATGTTTAATTCTTCTATGATGTTTCTGATTGTATTAAAATATTTGATTTTCATGTAAAGTTCTTTTATCACTAACAGATGCAATCAAAACCTTCTTTCTTGTATAATGTAGGAAAGGAGTACCTTTTAAATCTTAAATTCATTTTATTCCCAGAAAAATCTAGACGTTTGTGCATAAATTATGATTGATCATGTGAAAAATTGTATGGTTCAGTTCAATCTGGTTTGCAAGGTGTGAATTCAGTGCACTGTACATTATTATATGGGGTGACTAGTTGCTCCAATTGTAGTTCAGACCAAAGTTTCCTCTTAATTTCAAATTACTGCATGCTTGCCTTAAATGAAATCCAATGTGATTTTAAAACTGGCATAAAATTATATTTCTACTTCTCAGTGTTATTAATCTCCTTTATGCTACTAAACTAATTGTATGAAATACTTCTTGAAATTACTGAAGTTCTTTCGGGGTTGTTAGCGACAGAGAGATTGAAATCCACTTTTGATTTTTTGTTTCTTTCAATTGCTTGGCCCTCATCCCTCTCATTCTGTCCAACAAATTGCAGCTTTACTCTAAAATTTGTTGTTTCAGGTAGTCTATGATGATGTTTACATGCTGGATGATGAGATGAAATGGAAGGTCTTACCTCCTATTCCAAAACCGGATTCCCATATTGAATTTGCTTGGGTACTTGTCAACAATTCCATTGTGATTGTTGGAGGCACAACAGAGAAGCATCCTACGACCAAAAAGATGGTTCTGGTTGGAGAAATATTTCAGTTTAACTTAAATACATTGGTATTGTCTTTTTATATTTTATTTACTTCATCACCCTCATGTGCACACATTTGATTGTTTGCTTGATCGTTGCTCTCAGCATCCTGTGCTGAATGCAATATTGTGGGGTGCATTCTAAGGCTTGAAGTGCAAGTTAATTTCCTGCATCCTAGTACCTAGGGAAAGTGAATTTAATAAACTCACTGCCTAGGGGTATAAACCTAGCATTTTTCTCAAATTCAGGTGACAGAGAAGCACTTGTACATTATTAGGTTTAAAGATAGCTCCATTATTTTCTAATGGTCAGATGAGCATCAAAATGAAAAATAATCCTTGACCATGGCTTGGTATAAGTTGTAAAGCAAATTAGTTGATGTTATTCCGTTTTACTAAGATTACAAAGAATCATTTTCAGATCTTTTAGCTTACAGAATACCTCTTATGTCTGCATTAATCAATGTCAGCAGCTGACAAATCTTATATCAGTGTATTTAGGCACAAAATGACTCAACTCAGGAAAAATTTTGTAAATCCATCTCAATCATTTTATTTTCCAGGTCAAATTGTCATGTTATTGATTTTTCTTAAAAAATTTTTTGCTTTGGTAAATTTGTTGATCTCACTGTATTATTTATGTAATATGCTAACTTCTACAGAAGTCATTACTGATTGGTCATGTTTTTTTTCTTTTAACATTGGTAGAAGTGGTCAGTGATCGGTAAACTGCCTTACCGTGTGAAAACAACGCTAGCTGGGTACTGGAATGGATGGTTGTACTTCACATCAGGACAGCGCGATAAAGGACCAGCTGATCCTGCCCCGAGGAAGGTAGTCGGAGATATGTGGAGAACCAAACTGAAATTGAACTTGTGATCAAATATTCTAGTTGATTCTTTTTGTTGGGATCTTTCCCACTACATTTATTTCCCAGTTGTAACCAAGTCCAAAATGTTTTGTCTTGCTGTAATTCTTTTTTGCCCTTCTAAATAGCTTAGTCAACAATATTTTTTCTTTATAGTATGGTAACTTGGTGAAGGGAATAGAACTCCCATTTATTCTTAGGAAATACTGTATTTGTTTTTGTTTTTCCAGTGTATATCAACATTTGTCCACGTTACATATAATCAAAATTGCCATTGATTTCTTTATCAGTATTCCAACTAAAGTAATCCTGTCTATCGGAGGTCCAAAATTCAATTTAATCAGTTGAAATTGGTCGCTGCAGTTTAAATTTGTTTTATTTTGATATATTTTCACGATTGATTAAAGTTTTGTTGGGAATTGTGGTGTTTTTTTTTTTTTTTGACAAAATATTTAATAATACTAATTTTTATAGAATTCACTTGTTAATTTTTTCAAAATTCACTTATTTTTTTAAATTAATATTTGATATAATATTCAACATGAATTTAATTAATATTCAGGCATCCTCTACTTACATTGTTAGTTAATATTTTTAAATTATTATTATTTTTTCAGATAAAATAAGTAATTAACTGTATAAATATTACATTGTTATCCTATGTTCTATATTATGAAAAAAAAAAAAAAGCAAAAAAAAAAAAAAAATTAGATAAGACAGATGAAAATAATATTAACACTTATATGTTAATTTGGATGGATTAATTTATACAGAGTTTATATGTTCTTGTATTATTTTGAGGCATTGTTTAACTTTAAATGAATTTTAACGTATCCATGTTTCAAGAATCAAGTACATTGAGATCAGCACTAGAGATTCGTGCAGCTTTTGAGTTTGAGCCCCGAAGAAGCCCATTTGCATGGCATGCATCATGCGCACGGGAG
>CP135551.1:3152553-3177249 GCA_032402905.1 Khaya senegalensis | reverse complement strand
TCTTATCATAAATTAATTATTTTTGTCATAAATTAATACTTGCAAAAACTTATAATTAATTGAATTGAAAAATAAAAAAGAAACCCTGAGGGTTTAAGATAAACAAGTGAACCATAAATAAATGTGTATTAAATAGGTTTAAAGAGTAATATGATTCTATTTATTTAGATTAAAAAATCTTTAACATGAAATCAGAACATGACTATTTTTTGTATATTCCCTCAATTATTATTAACTTTTAATTACTTTCCTCCAACATCCTATTTGACTATTAATTCATGTCCTCCTAATGTCTATTGTTAGTTAGATGTAAAATAGAAACATTCATATATATAAGTATGTATAAAAATGCACATAAATGTTATTGCTAATTTACTAAAGCATAGAGTATGACCTGTGAAGAGTAAAACACTATCATAAAAAAAATTTTCATTTTGTAATTCTATTTTTATTAAATAAAAAATGGATATTAAGATTTTTGTATGATGTCTTATCTGTTTTTCTTTTTCTCATGGTTTTTGTCAAAACTATTATTTGCTATGAGAATAAGAAAGTATTTGCTCAATTACATTTATTTATATCATTATTTTCCATCATTTTTTAAAAGAAAAAAATTGTAAAAAGATATAACTCTTGTCAAAATCATTTGCTAAATCAGAATCATTAAATGATTGTGTTAACAATTAAAAATCCTATCCATTATCAAATAGTTAAAATATGTAATTATATCATATATTCATTAAATGTTTAATAATTATTAAATGATTATTAAATAAGTTATTATATTGTCAAAATATGTAATTGTTATATATATTTTTATATTTTAATATAGTTATATAATAATTCTAGAACTATCTACTTCAATGTTAATTAATTTTATTATATAATAAATAAATACTTTCAAAATGAGATAAATAGAATTAATTTTTTTAATTAAAATATATAAACATAAATTTATCAATTCATAAATGAGTTAGTACAATATAATTACTCAAATAATTAATCATGTTATAAATGAGTTTACATATCAAAAATTTTAAATTGAAACTTGATACAATCATTAAGTGTGTCGTTTCACCTATTTGATAATAGAGTCATTTTATTCCTGTTTTCTAAAATTTTATGTCAAATTCATATCGATTTGATATGTTATATCAAAAATTATTACTCCTAAACTCCAAACACTTTAATTATAAAAAAAAAAAAAATCATATTTTTTTTTTTTTATATTTTTTTTTTAAAAAAAAAAAAATCATTTAGATAAAAATTTTTTTTTACCTTATTTTTTTTAATTTAAAAAACCACTTCATAAGCACTTTTTTAAAAAGTTGGTTTCAAGTACTTTGTACAACAATATTTCCAAACACACCATAAATTTTGTCAAAAAATTTTATAACTAGTGTTAGAAAAGTTGTAATTGCCCTAATTTTAAGCTCAATACCATTAACTCAAAATTCCCATGTGGGAGTTTGGTAAAGCCTTGAAAGATAGGAGGAGAAATGAGCATTGATTGAATTTGGAAGGTTAGCCTGCGACCGTTAGGTTATACCTATAATTCAAATCCAAAAATACTCGCGGGAAACTAATTTTGCAAAACATACTCTCCCAATACTAAATGCAACTACCAAAATCCAAACATATCAGAAGACAAAGTGAGAGATTTTTATCCATTTTTCTGATGGAAAAGGAAGAAGAATTGAAAGATGAGAACGTTTCAGATTCATCAACACCACCATCACCTCTCCCTGTAAGTGTAGGTCCCGGCAACCAAAAGTACTCCTTTTCGCCATCACCGACACCTTCTCCTCCCTTCTCGCCACCTCCAACCAGCCACATTTCGGCGGACAACCTCCCCCTTTTGCTTGAAACATTGTCCACTCCTGCCAAATTGCCTTCGGCACTTTCAGTGGATAGACAAGTGCCAGATGATCAAAGTGAAGACAAAACTTCATGCCTTGAAGATTTGTAAGTCCCATTTTGGCAATACATCAACAAATTTGGGAATTTATATATATTTTACTTTGCATAATATTCTTTCTTAGCTTAAAAGTCCATTTTAATTTTGCTTCTTTTGTGTGAGATTCGTATCTTATAGAAATTTTAGAAGTGCTTTTTTTTTTTTTTTTTAACTCATTAAACCTGCAAATCTTTTACACCTCAATATGACTCGCCAGTGACAGTTTGGGTGGCGGGTTTTGCTTGATCCCTTTCTCTAGAAGACACTTTTTCTTTCAAAATCTAACTTTCCCAACAACCAGTCAAAGCCAAGTAAATCTAAAACTATCAATTCCATCTCTTAGTGAGTGGGGATAGAATTCCTCAGAGCTTAGATATCCGAACTGTACTATAATAGTTATAATCCAAACAAAATTTCAAAAAATTCCTGATTTAAAAAGTTATAATGATCAGTAAAAAATAATCAAATAAATGTTTTTTTTTTTTTTTTTACTTCAGATTTTTTCTTTTTTTCCATCAGGTAAAGAAAGTGTCAATATTAAAAACTTATGCATGAAACCCATGTTCTAATAGTTAGCTGTAATTTAATTTTTTTTAATTTTTATGTTATTCTTTTCAAATTTTATATTTATATTTTAAATTTTTCTTATTATGTTTTAAATTTTAAATCAATCGTTTTAATTTTTATATTTTAAAATTTTACGTTAAATATTTTAAATTTTTCTTTACATATTTCAAAAAATATAAAATGCATCTTAATCAACTCATAATAATAGTAATTGTAACTCTTAATTTTTCATGTTTTGTCCATGAAAATACAGGGTAGACTGGATTTTACAAAGATGCTGCTGTTGCCTTTCTTGGTCAACTCTAATCTTTGATCAATGGCAAAAGCAAGACTGAGCTGCCATCACAACAGAGCTTAGGGTCACTGATTTTTTTTTTAATTTATTTTTTGGGTGTAACTCAATTTCTCAAATCATTTCTGATGATGACAGTTACACATTTGTACTAAGCAGGACAAATCTAATATTGAAACATACATTGTGACACCATTCTTGAATCATTTCAATATTTTTTCTCACAACACTTCAAATTCTTTAATGTCGAACTGAAACATATTTAGTTTACTTCATGTTAGTATGCTCAGAAATGTCATTTTCCAATCCTTTGTTCGATATCGAAGAAATTAACCTAAATTTCTTTTGCAAAATGCCTTCAAGATAATGGAAATATCCAGAGTACAACTGATGAAATGCGACCGTCCAACAATATCATGTCAAGCATGCTTTTAATTCAATAAATACGACAGTCAGATGGATCCAAACATAACTAACAAAAAAATACAAAGAAACAAAAATAAGGGAGACTAGACAGAATCAATAATTAATATGCCACTCTTTGAACACCAACGCCTATGGAAGATGAAATTGAATGTGATGATAGATGTTAAAAACACAAAATAACAGGCTCCACAATTGAAATAGGAAATAATAAATGAAAACCTTTTGAATGCTGCCCCAAACAACCAATTTCCAACTAAAATTTAGGTTATATATATTTGCTTTTACCATAAATGGTAACAAATTGATAAACCCATGTGATAGGGCTAACCTGAGATTCAAGCCAAGGATATGAGAGTTACAATTACAACCCTATATTACATCCCATAGCCCTTTTTTTCCCCGACATTTATTTGTCCTTTACAACAGGCAAAGATTCCGTAAGGAAACTTACAGCTTGATAATTACTGCTGATTTTGTTGTCTCTGTTGCCCAAAATTGGGATGATTTTGTTGCGCATTCTGGAGCATATTAGACTGCAGATTCTGAGCATTCGGTACCATATTTCCAAATGTACCCTGCGAAACATGTTGGTGCTGTTGTTGCTGCTGTTGCTGCTGCTGGATAGACATCATGCCACCAGGATTGGACTGTCCCATATTAAACACTACAAGAAAAAGACTCAACCTAGTTTTAGCCTTGTAAGTTCCATGATAATGGACGTAAGCATATAAAGCTTTTGGTTGTCGCACATGCTATCCTCTTCTCCCAAGAAAATAATAAATGATTATAAACAAAACATAAAAGAGATTTAGGGACACTTGTCATACATTGGTCACTCAGCATATGAGGAGGAAGATTCCTTTGAGAATTGCAACCAGTCAATCCAAACTGCAATACAGATTTAGCACAAAGCCAATGAGCATCAATGATTTCTTGTTTTTAAGAATCTCAGCTACATATGAAACTGGAGCAGCCAGCTATACTTGCATCACAAGTGACTCATCATTAAATCAGAAAGAATAACCAAATAAAATGTAGCGATTACATTACAGAACTGCATATATTTTCCCTTTGTGGTGGTCGAATGTTTGTGCGTGTTTGGGTTGGGGGTGGTGGTTTTGCAAATTATATTAATTCGGAAGGGAATTATACCAAGATTGTGGGGGCAGGTTGTGAACAACAGAATGAACCTTCAAGGGAATTATACCAAGATTGTGGGGGCAGGTTGTGAACACAAGAATGAACCTTCATGTATATATAACAACGTGATACAAGCATAGATGCATACCCCTTTTAGATTTTTTTTTCTTTTTTACTGTTCAAATATTTATACATGGAACGTAAACCAAACCTCTTCTCTGACACTAGTGTGAGTGGGTTCGAACCGCATACCTTTTGTACCATCCCAAGAGATTTTGCAAATTGAACCAACTAGCAACCGCAAATAGAATATCATAATACAAAATAAATAAAAAGATACTTCCCCAGCCATTTTTTCTTAACGAGATCCTCATGTGTCATCCAAATCACATCTTTCTTACTACCAATTGTTATTCAAACCACAAGACCCAACATGTAAACGTGGTAAACAAAGATTCACAGCACCACATATTGTTACCAACATCAGCAGAAGTTAAAACTTTCTTGTATCATCCAATTCACGTCTTTCTTGCTACCAAACAAATCACATCTTTCTTACTACCAAACGTTATTCAGACCACAAGCCCCAACATGTAAACGTGATAAACAAAGACTCACAGCACCACATATTTTTACAAACTTCAGCATAAGTTTAAACTTTCTTGTTTTTTGAAAGTCTCAGTACCAATCGTTGTCCAGAATAAAGATTAAAAAATTGCTCCACTGCTGTCACAACCACAGCAGTTTCAGCAACAGATTTGTCCTGCATAACAATCATCATAAGTAAGATTATTTTGTTATCCCAGCATTCAAAAGTGAATAAGCATAGAAACACAATAGTGGTCTTGTACAGAGTATTCAAAACTTCCAACTGCAAAGATATCCAATTCCCACTCTCAATTATACGATACTGTTAATGGATATTTGTCTTTGATACCCAACTATAATCAGCAGGCTAAGCTTTTTTCTACTAGTCAAACCAGCTGAGTTTAACCAAGATCTGGGGCTTCGCCCTCATGTTTGCTCTTCAAAGTAAAAGTTTCCTTAAATTACTGCATGAAAAACTCAATTTCCCAACTTAGGACTCAATGAAAAGAAACTGGCGATCATACTATAGCAGCATCCCTTTTGTAAGCTAGAGCAATAGATAAAAGCTAAAGGAGCTCAGCAAGTAGGTGATATTGCCCCAACTATAATTTTCACATGTCCCTTCTTCCTAATGCAGCCATGTACAACTGCACTCGAATACAGCTCCCACCCCCAGGCCCGTGCGTCACACAAAAAATAAATAAATAGCGAGAGAAATTTCAGTCAGTGCCACCAAAAAAATAAAAGGGAAATAATAGTACAAGAATAGGGGTCATGGAAAAAATTTAAATAAAGTGGCCATAACTCACCTGCATCCGTGGAAGAAGAGATTGGGATGACATAGTGGCTGACATATAGGGAATCTAAAAGAAAACAAGCAATGAGTATAGAATATAAAGGTTAACAAAAATAAAAGGAACATATAAACAGCAAAAAATGATTGAGAGAGATGATATAAGAACAAAATTGATAATGAGTAGATATTGATATTGAATGAACCTAGACAACAGAATAAAAAAATAAATAAATGGAATTACGAAAATAAATTGCAAAAGTAAAAATTAAAAATATTCATTTGTTGGGTAATCTAAACTCCAGCATTAGGACACAACGCACTTCAAAATCTAAAATGATGTCAAAGGTTGCAGGTCAATGCTGAGTGCTTATACAGATAATCAAAATAAATCTACAATAACAACCCATTTTATTTCGAATATTAGGACATTCTGGTGAGAGTTTCAATTCACCCAGATTAGCAAGACTATGCTGTTATGTTGCATGAATGGGCTTCCAAACTTGGTCTGACTAATTTATACCAGAAGCCCACGATGCAAGCCCAATCTTCTTCTTCAAAATATAGCCATTGTAAAATTCTTCAGTTTGTACATAACGAAGTTGAAAACATCAATGAAGGTGGGCTTTTTGTGAGCAATTTTGTGTTAATTCTAAGCCAAGGTTCTGTGCTATTTCTTCAAGTTTTCTAACTTCGTATCAGAGCCATCTTCATGGCTTCACCCATGCAACAATCAAGCTATGCATCTCAGGGAAATCCTACCTCTCAAAATACCACGAACTTTAACCCCAACAATCTCTCCTTTCCCTGCACAATTAAACTCAATGAAGCCAACTTTCTTCTTTGGAAATCTCAGGTTCTACCATCGATCCGAGGAAATGATCTAGAGGAATTTCTTGACAGTGACATAGGTACTCCCAGCAAGTATCTAACTTCTACAAATGAAGATGGCACCATGTCAACAACAATCAATCATAAATACAAAGCATGGAAGAAGTTGGAGCAGCAACTCATGGGATGGATTTAATCCACACTTAATGTACCCATGCGAGCTGCAGTAGTAGTGGGATGCAAGACCTCATTAGAGTTGCGGGCTTCTCTTGAAAAGAGATTTGCAGCCAAAACAATGTCAAACATATTAAATATCAGAAGTCTTATTTCCACCACAAAATTGGAAAGCCTAACGATTATTGAGGACTATCATAAGATCAAAAGTTTAGCAGATGCCTTGAAGACTGTTGGTGACTTTATTTCGAAGAGGGATCTTGTTCTCTACTTACTTGGTGGACTCAACTGTGATTATAATTCAATTATGGTTAATGTATCATCTAGGGCGGAGACCCCATCAGTTGAAGATGTTTAGTCCACGTTGCTAAGTCAAGAGAATAGGCTAAATATCTGGAATGGTTCTATTGCAACAGGTTTCAAAATGAAGTCACTGCAAATTTAGCTCGGTCCAGTAATAACTCAAAGAAGAACTAGAATCAAGGCAATTATAACAAGGAAGCCAACAATGATGGAAGAGGTAGAGGAAGAAATGCAAGTTCAAAGCCAACCTGTCAAATTTGTTTCTAAGGTGGGACATGTAGCATTAGACTGCTGGCATAGGTTCAACAAAAAATTTGAGCCCAAGCAAACCAAGCAGGAATCTAAGTCAGCTTACATAGCTTCACCTAATGCAACTGTGGACCCTTCCTGGTACATGGACAGTGGAGCAAGCCATCACGTAACCAATTCACTCAAGAATCTCAGCATCAATCAAGAGTACCAAGGGGGAGAAAAACTTGCAACAAGTAATGGGCAAAATCTCTCTACAACTCATGTTGGATGTTCTAAGTTGACTTGTTCACACATGCACACCAGCATTTAGACTTAAACAATTACTTACGCCACAAATTACAAAGAACCCAATTAGTGTTTCTAAACTCATGAATGACAATGATATTGTTCCGGAATTTTTCAAATATCGTTGTGTTGTAAAGGACATGAAGAAGCAGAGTTCTAGTAGAAGGAATTGCTAGGAAAGGAATCTACACGATGCCAGATTGTCAAGTTGCTGAACCTTATTGCCATAGATCTGGCAATTTAGTTTCTGTTTCCAGTCCTTTAGTTTTTCAAAGTTGTACTATCAATAGCAAGCATGGTTATGTAAATGCTTATGCTGGCTTGAACATTAAAGAAAAATTAGATGTTTGCCATAAAAGATTAGGACACCCTAACTTAAATGTCTTCAGAAAATTGATCCCATCATGTAATGATCCTGTTTTGAATGAAAATCATGCTTCTGTTCAGTCATTGTCTTTCTATTCAGCCTGCACGTATGGTAAAATGCATCAAGTCAACTATAAACCATCAGAAACCATAACCAAATTTCCTCTTGAACTTTTGCATGTAGATCTCTGGGGACCTACTTCTGTAGTTTCAATTAATGGTTACAGATATTATTTAGCTTTTGTGGATGATTATTCGAGGCTTACATGGATCTTTCCTCTCACACAAAAGTCTGAAACACTTAGTGTATTTAAACACTTCAAATTACAAGTTAAAAAGACTTTCAATTCTCATATTAAAACACTTCAATGTGACATGGGGGGTGAATTTAAAGTGTTTAAAACACATCTTGTAGAAAATGGGATAAAGTTAAGGTATTCTTGCCCTTACTCACACCATCAAAATGGTAGAGTGGAAAGAAAGCAAAGACACATTTTAGAAACAGGCCTCACACTCTTAGCTCAAGCTTCTGTACCACTCAAATTTTGGTGAGAAGCTTTCTATACTTCAGTTTACCTCATTAATTGACTTTCCTTAGTTGTTCTGAATCAAAGATCACCCTATGAACTTTTGACAAAACAAAAACCAGACTCAAAACTTCTTCAAGTCTTTGGGTGTGAGTGCTACCCATACTTGAGGCCATACAACAAGAACAAATTTCAATTTCATACTACCAATTGTGTTTTCATAGGTTATAGTCCATTTCACAAAGATTATCTTTTTATGCATCCTTCAAAAAGAATTTATATTGCTAGGAATGTCATTTAATTAAGGGTCTTTTCCATTCAAAACTGAACCCAATTTCTTTTTGTCTAGTTCATCAAATGCAGTAAGTTCATCTAATTCATCGATCCCTTTTGTCTCTATGCATCATTGGCATTCAAAGGTTCACAATCACACTTCACCTGTAGATGGAACTTTTGAAGCAACCCCTATTCCAGCAAATCAATCTGACTCTTCTATCCAAAAACTGTCAACTGAAAACACTGAAAATTCTACACTGCCTCAAATTCCTGATGCAACTCAAAATTCCTTATCACAGAGCCAGTCACCTCATCAACCTAAACCTTTAAACACAAACCTGCCAATTCCCAGCCATCCCATGATTATCAGAGCTAAAACTGGCATATTTAAACCAAAAATCTATGCTGCTAAAATGTTGGAACACCAGGAACCAAATTGTCTAAATACAGTGGCAATCCCTTTGAAAATAAAACCTTGTACGGATCTGTGATAGGCTCTCTACAGTATGCTACAATGACCAGACTTGAAATATCTTATGTGGTTAATAGGTTAAGCCAATACTTGAGTGAACCCACAGATTCTCATTGGAAAGCTTGTAGAAGGGTTCTTAGGTACTTGAAACATACTACTCATTTACGATTATTTTCAATAAAATAGATGAAATGGATCTTGTGGCATTTTCGAATGTTGATTGGGGTTGCAGTATTGATGATCGAAAATCCATCAGTGGTTATTGTATATATCTGGAAGAAAAGCTGGTGTCATGGAGTTCAAAGAGGCAACAAGTTGTTGCCAGGTCAAGTGCTGAAGCAGAGTACAGAGCACTTGCTCATACGGCTGCTAAATTGAGTTGGTTGAAATCACTGCTTTCTGAAATACAAGTCAAGGTTAGAAACACTTCTGTTATATGGTCAAACAGCGAAAGAGCAGCTGCTCTAGCCGCCAATCCAGTGTATCATGCACATACCAAGCATATAGAAAATAAATGTTCATTTTGTAAGAGATAAGATACTAAGCAAAGAGCTAGCTATTCATTTCGTTCCATCTGAAAACCAAATTGCCGATGTCCTCACCAATGCTCTGAGTTCTGAGAAGTTCATCACATTCGGAGAGAAGCTGAAAGTCGAAGAGAATAAGAAGTTTGAGCTTGAAAGGGGGAATTAGAATTATTGGTGAATGGGCTTCCAAACTTGGGCTGACTAATATATACCAGAAGCCCAGGATGCAAGCCCAATCTTCTTCTTCAGAATACAGCCGTTGTAAAATTCTTTAGCTTGTCTTCTTCCATTCCTTCTGGACCATCACAGCTGCCTCAACTAGCGGATTTCACTCAAAAAGGACGAATGTTGCCAAATTGTTCCTTCCATCTTGTACAGCTTGTAGGACACCTGTCCATATTTCTGTTTTGTTTTCTCTGTCATTTTTTGTACATAACAAAGTTGAAAACATCAATGAAGGTGGGTGGGGTTCTCGTGAGCAATTTTGTGTTAATTCTAAGCTAAGGTTCTATGCTATTTCTTCATGTTTTCAAATTTCAACTACCATAGACATTAACCACCAGTTCTCATATAGAAACAGAACAAATACCGCAAACAGTTGTTAGCACCAAAGAGAAACTTTTCTGTGAAAAGCCTTCAAAAAAGCAAGGTGCCAAAAGCCAAATGAACACAAGCAAGGATGGCAAAGACAGAAGTAAGAACATCATGCCATATGACTCTAAAATCTTATAAAAATTCCACAATCCAACTAGATTTATGTGAACATGTGGAATATTCAGTATTCACAACAAACTGATAAAAATACACGGCACCTAAACAACAAATGGATTGCAAAAAATTTAGAAGTGAAATTAGAAACTAAACTAAGATGTATCAGATCGTATCAAATCTCTTGAAGTATATATTATCAACACTAGGGAAAAGAACAAAGTGATAATCATGTAACTTGAAACCATAGTGGAACGAAAACTACCAAGAATGCAAAAAATGATAAATGCATCACGTAAGAAAAGAATCCACACATATTTTACTGTGGAAATAAATGGGTTGACCCAACTCCATTATAGAATATCAAGAAGCTAATGATAATGTTGTACAGAAAATAAATAAGTAAAACAACTACAAAAAACTGCAAATCTTATCATCTGGGTGTTAGGTGTCCCCTGAGTAGCATTAAACAATGCATTATTAGCAGCACCAGAAAACTGGCTTAAATGACGATTCAACTGATTTCCTTGGCCAAGTTGACTATGACCAATGCCATGCTGAACATGTCCAGATGCCAGTTGCCTACCTTGAAATTGATGATGTCCCATCGCCTGAGAAAATTGCATCTGATGTTGCCCATGTAACTAGTGGAGAATGGAAGATGAAAGCATAATTGCTTAATGCACAAAACACGTAATTTATGAGTTAAACATCTCAAATTAAAACCCCAAATAAGAAACACACACATTCTCTACCTGTGGCATTAGTTCACATTTTTCTGGATTTGTTAAATATAAGTTGAATTTTAGAGAAAAGAAGTTTCATTTCAATGTTTATCAATATCACAATAAATATTGGTGCCCTCATTCGCATATATGATGCATTTCCAATATTTAAAAATATAACTGACGGAAAGTCTTTGTAATGAAGAGGAAAGAAAACACAAAAGAAAAGAGATAAATATTATGTTACCTGTTCAAACTTCTGTTGTGCCTGGCCTTGCAAATCATGTAGCTATGGCATCTGATTCTGGACAATAATATAGAAGTTCAATGCACAATGTCAAGATCACTAAACATAAACTAGTTCAGCATATAACAAAGGAAGCCTAAGCTGCCAGTTTGTACCACTCAAGACAATAATGTTTAAGCAAACTTGCATATAAATGTTGGGTAATCTAGTTCTAAGTATCAGTATAAACAATTTCAAAGTTGGGCCTCAATGTGTGATCCTACGCAACCAAGGAGGTAATGTCATTACAAAAAATCTAAAATCTGTGTTTAATTTAGTTATAAGCTGCTTCAAACTAGTTCACTCTTCTATGTTTTCTCATATATGGTTTGCAGCAGGAAGTAGATAAGCTAGTGTTACCTCAACCAAGTCTATGAGAACCTTGGCAACTGCAAGACTTTAGTTTGATTTCAAACACAACCAATTTGACCTTTAGCTAAAAGTTAGAACTGATAAAGAGATGCAAAACAAACAAAGAGATAGACAAAGATAGGGACAAAAGAAGGCTTAAGAAATCATCAGTACACAAACCAAGCATTTACATTTCGACAACTTTTCCAGTTTATTGCAAAAGCAAGTCATTTCATTATATTTGAAACTGATTCAGCATTCTCATCACAGTCAAATTCAGAACACCAAGAAGCACAAAGGAAAATTTAATTGATCCTTTGTGCCAGTTGAGAAAAAATGCAATGGCTAAATAATCACTCCAATGACTAATGTAACTGAAATATAAGCATACTCAACCTGTCCCAGTCCTTGCATCTGAGATTGCCTGAGCTGTTGCTGAGCAAGAAGTTGCTGTTGACGCTGAGGTAATTGCACTATTTTTGGCCTTTGCCGCTGCTGCTGCTGTTGCTGGGTTTGTTGCTGAGGAGATGGAGTATTCATCATGTTTGTGCCAGACCTACGTGAGTTGGTGTATGGCACTGGAGATGCAGTTGTGCCATCAAATGAAGCAGCACTGGCAGCACCGGAAGGTGATGCAGCAGATCTTCCAATAAGTTGTGCTCCAGAAGCCTGCATGAAAATTTTAAGGTAAGAAGATATGCATTTATGCAACCATAAATATTCAACCTGTAAATAAGAGACATAACTTGAAGTAAATCCTAAGAAATCTCATGCATCAAGTTGAGGAGATCAAAAGTGTTTTGAAATAACAAAAAAAGAAGGGAGAAAGAAAGAAAAGAAAGGCTTGGTTCAAATTAGGTTACATGATGAAATTGGTTAAAAGTTCTCCACTCTGCCCAAACTCAACCTACCGCTAAAATTTCATGATGGACATCTAAATCAAAACAGTAGTAAAAGCAATCGCTTTCCCATGTTTGACAGGGTTTCATCCCCCAGGAAAGACCATGGCCTCAAACTGCAACTAAAACCTAGAAATACATAAAGAACATGTTAAAGCAGCGACATCATTTCCATAAGCACCTTATAAGGGAATGGTCAGTAGACATGTTGATAAAAAAAATAACAAACGAATTTCTCCATTCGGTCAGGATCAGCCCAAAACACCAACCAAGAAGTATCCCAGATGAATTCATAGTCATAACAAAAAGAATATCAGGTTAGTTTTGGAAACCAAAAATAAACATCCAGGCAAAATAATTCAATATTAAGATACAGTGAGGACCCAGTTTGGAAAAAAAAAAAGAAGAAGAAGAAGAACTGAAAAGCATATCATGTTGAAAGTAAGATGATCTAACTCATACCACAAAGTTTGGTATGAACTACATAATAAATATCCCACTCCTATACTCTTGTTTGAAAATAAAGTGGACTTTAGAAAGTAAATCATCAAGTTGTTTTCCTGCAACTTGTATGGAAAAGAATGTGAGAAATAAGTACAGACGCTCAGAGAAACTATTATTTACTGACAAAAGAGGAACTGAATGAGATTGAAAGAGAAGGCACCAAATCCAAACAAAATAACTTTTGGCACAATGCAAATTGCTGCTACACAATTCCACTCACACACAAAACAAACAAATCAAGAAGATGAATCTTCAAGAAAAAAGCCAATGTTTTAACCTGTAATATGTTCCCCTGGTTACTAATGCTGTTTGATGACAAAGGCGGAGTGCTCTTCATGTACATACCTGTAAGACAGATTTTTGAAAAATGCATCAATATAATAGGAATACAATCTGGTATTGAGTTTATAGGAATAATTGTGCATTTATAACAAAAATTGACTATTACCAGATGCATCTGGAATATGCACTCCATCAGCTACAGTAAGCAGATCAACGAGATGCATTGGAAGTGCAGGCATGATCTGCCTCTGGTCTCCAGGAATTCTTAGGCCTGCAATTTGTATAGAAAAAATGATTTGTAACCATGCTCTTACAAGGTACCAGGTATAAAACACAAGCTCTCAGTGTCCAACTTAAATTATCTCCTGCCAAACCTTAAGAGATAACGCTACTGGCATTTAGAAATGCAAGATGTGGGAGAGCTGGCACTGAAATTCAATTAAGCTGGCCATCGTCAATGAGAGCACAAATGAACTGACTACTTTTTTGAAACTTTAAACAACTCAATTCAGACAGACAGATCACTGATATTCAAAAGACAATCATGAACCAGATGGCCATATAATTAGATAATAGAAGAAAGGTGAATTAGTAAGAATGCATAAAACAAAGTGAGACAACATCCCAGTATTCAGTTTTCAGCATTTCAACACTAAATAACTAATTCTATCACTCAAATGTGCATGCAGCTGACGGGCTTCCATGGAAGTTCTTCAGGGTTGCTAACCAGCATAAAAATAAATAAAAAAATTAAATTAAAAAACCACCTTATATATTTGCATGGGAGCAGAGCAACTCATATTTTTTTGTCATTTCTTTTTTAACAGTCAGGTTGCTTTCTAACTTCCAACTTCACCAAAAATATTCACTATAGCTGCTATTTCTATTTGAAGAGATGATTTCAAGGTGTAAGCTTCCATTTCCCAAGACAAACAAAATTCATTAAACACAATGGAATGCAGACTTGACTTAAGCAGAAACAGTAAAAGCATATCTATTTATGCAAAAATTTAAGTTTTCAACGCAAATTGCCCAAATAATATTGATTACATGAACATAAAGGGCTAAGAGCAGAAACATATGTATGCTGGTTCATGCATTTTTTTTTTATAATACTGAGCCAAATTTTTTTTATAATACTGAGCCAAAAAGAGTATCACCTTCACCATTATTTACAGCAGTCTGCAGTAAGTTCTCTTGTTCTTGAATCTTCAAAGCCTGACCCTTATCCAGAGTTGGAAGGATTTGTGGTCCTTGACGAGTACCAAAACAATAGGCTTTACGGGTATCAGCTAATACTTTTTCAGCACTTTCACAAGCCGATCCAATCATGTCAATTCTAGACCGTAAAACTAGAAAACTTCAGGCAAAATGCAATAAATTAATGAGAAAAATTACAGATGGTTGTTCAATGAACTCTAAGTCACCTTCAACTTCTCAATTTGTGAGGGTATTGGCAGATTTTGCATCCCAAGAAGCAACTGCTCTCTTTTGGAGTTGTCATCCATTTCCATCTCCGGCAATAGCTTTGAGGATAACATAACAGGTAATACTGTTAACGATGAACCTCTCATTAGTTTACTGGGAAATTTTCACTTAATCGAAACTTTGATAACTTACCAGAAAATTCTTAAGAAAATTACTTCAGTGTTAAGTCTTCATATTCCTTTTTCGGCTCAGAAATATTAATAACAGAAGATGTACAGAGAGAAAGGACTAAAAGGCCATTGAAACAAGGACAAGAAGTCCTAAAGGTAAAAAGGCTGCAAAACTCTATGGAGAAGAATCACTACTCAGAAAAATTAAAAAAAAAAAGACATGAAAAAGTATGCAGTCAATGAACACCAACTCAATATGTGTTGCATTTTTAGGTTTAACTTTTCTACATTTGGTTCATAGTACACAGAGGAGAAGAGATTCAGATATTGACCTAATTAGAAAGAGAGTCTCTGCCAAAGCCCAAAAGTTGTACTGTCAGCCCCAAGCCGCCAAACAAGCATTTGACCAATTATAAATGACAAGAGTAAAAGAAACAGAAATTTCATCTTATATTTTAAATCCGTAAGAATTCAACCATTATTTAGCAGTGGCACAGTTAGTGTAGCTGACCCCTACTAGTATCATTCACCCCTATTCAATCATATTCTGAATATAGATCGCCACCAAAATTGGACAAGTGGAAAAGAGGATTATGCATGAAATTACATGCACATGCATAGAAGATTTCAACATGAGCACATCCATTCATAGATGCACATTCATATACGAGACATGACTTTTGAATGAGAAAGAAAGTTGTATGCTAATAATTGTAATCTTTGACATCTCAAACTATTGAAAAGCTTCCAACAAGAAACTTCAGAAGCAAGAGATTGTCAATGCTTCACACTACATGGACACTAAGAACAAACAAAAAGAAAATCTTAACTGGCAAATGTATAAAAATTAGATCCTTTTTCAAAGCTGTTTAGTAAGTGCCCTACTGAAATAAGATGATATTCGTACTTGTAGCATTCTCTGCATTAACATTCTTCGGATGGAAAACAAAAGCCTTGGAGACTTTTTTTATCTCCTCTGCAATGTTGAAAAGCTCAAGGTTCACCATAGAATACTGCCCCAAAATATCTTGCCTGAAAAACACTAAAAATTGTTAACACTATTGACTAAATAAAATGACTAGCAACAACATAACCATATTTACTAAATATAATACCATTCCCAGTTCCAAAACTTTTCCTTTTTGAATTTCACTAAACTTTTTTCTATTTACATAATGCATCATGCATGGCCAATCTAATTATTTAGGATGCCCCCACCATTTCCAAGAGTAAACTTTGGTTTCAAAGGGTAAATTTGGCATCTAACAAGTACCATGCAACAAAAAATGGTTACTTCTAAAAGCACCTCCAGATCACACACAGAACATTTAATCTCTAATTACCTTCATTCTAGTCAATTAAAGCTAAGTTTAATGTTTACTAATAACATATAACAAAGGACGACATAAATAGAGATAGATATTCATAAATGGAGGTAATCACAATGCCATTTAGGGGTGGTGTTGGTGCGGCCATAGGCATCGAAATCTTCAAGAATGCGAGAGATGGCTTTGAACAGACTGATGGCTCGAGTCTTGACGGACTCAAGATTCAGTTGCTGCACCACCGCATGGTTCAGCCTCTCGACAACTACCGATTGTGCCGGCACCTGCTGCTGAAGCTGGGACTGGTCTTGCATAACCACCCCTTCCATTGGTGCTGCCATCGCTATCTCAGAATATCTGTGCGCCAACGAATTAGTGCTTTCCTTCGGTCATTTTATCGAATGTTCAAGTACAGAAGTTCGATGTATAAAAATCACAATAAAATTTTTCCAAATATAATAATTGCTATAACAAAAACGAATCGGATATCTACCTCTCATAATAATTGCATTGAGAAGACGCCATATATACGTGGTTTTTAACTACGATGAATGTCTGAGTTTAAATAAATATGTGTGTGTGTGTGTGTGTGTGTGTAATACTTAAAGAGCTTTGCGGACTCTTGTAAAATTTTTTATATTAATAGGGTATAATCCAAGGGTACGCAATATAGTAACCTTCAAGTTGGGATGTGATAATTTTATTGAAATTAGAGTTTTTAAACTCTAGGGATAATTTAGACCCTTTATACTTGACTATATTTTTATACATATATATATTTTATAACTAGTAAACATATTATAGACTTTTATTTTATTTATTTAGAGGATGTAAATGTAAAAAGAAAAAAAAATTAAAAATTTTGTCAAATTAAAAGGTAAGAACTTGAATAAAATTTGTCCTTATTATATAAACCCAACTTTTCTTCTTATCCTCCGTTCTTACTGGAGACACTTCTCCCTCCTCCCTTTTCTTCTTCTTCCCATCTCTACTTGATCATACTAGATCAACCTCCTTTGTCTCTTTTCCATTCTTTAAATCAAAATAAACCCCGCTCATATTTCTCGATTTCTATGTGTATTTTCTTACAAGAATTCTCTTTCTTTCTTTCTTTACAATAATTTTTAGAGTTTTAAACATTAATTTGAGCAATAATAATTTCACATCTCTTTTTGAATTTTCAGAGTTTTCATTAAATTTTAGATATTATTTTTAAATGTTTAAAAGTTTTAAATTTTATTTATTTATTTGATTTAGTATGAATGTAAAATAGGTATTTTTGTATTACTATTACACCTTTAAGTTTAAACTTGATCTTGATATTAGAGGATAATCATAAGTCATATGAGAATGAGAAAACCTTGTCATGAATTTTCATTACATAAAAATATGTTAAATTGTAAGAATTTTTAGTGGTAAATTAGATTTTTGTGATTTTATTCATGTTATGTTAGATTATGATTTAAGAGGTATTTCAAGACTTAATTTAAATTTAAAACTATTATATTTAAACTTTAGAAATTAGGTTTAAAGTTTAATTTTAAATTGATTTGATTCAAACCAAATTTGGTTTTGATAGAGAATGAAACAAATTTGTGCTAATTTTGACTTCCTTATAATTTTCTTGATTTTACCAAAAATAAAAGTATTTTTAAGTAAACCCTATTAGAGACAAAATTATTATACTCTTAAAATGTTTTCCACCGAGTATTTATGAACTAAATTTGAAGTTCATTTTCCTTGTCAAAAGTCATCATTTCTTAAATTTTTTGTATCTTTACTATACAAAAATTCAATCTAATGCTGTGACTTAATGCCATAACTCTAGTGCTTCTATTTTCTAAATACATAAAGTTACTATAACAAGTACTATAGTAAAATGGTACTGTAACACACTGCATGGTGAAGCTACGGCATTGAGCAATCTATCTTCTAATTTTATAAATTACTTTTGAATCTATAAATGATTTTTAAATTGAGCAATTCAAAAATCGTTGAAAAGTTTAAGGAGTTTGATTATTTCTCAAATGATCATTTTTGAAATTTTAATATTAACATTCTCTAAATTATCAAATTACATTTAAAGGTTAATTTTGACTAAAAACTATATTAATTTTTGTAAATGATTTTGTATAAATTTGAATCTCAATTTATATGTCAACTTAGGGATTTATATTCGTCATGCATACATATTTCATATTAGGATAAATAAACATTTTGTTAGAATTTAAATTTTAATAGAAATACATATTATATTCTTTAGACATAAGTATTTCGGGAGGAGATTCAAGCAAGTGCAAGGATTATTGAGGGAATGTATACCTTTTTTTAAATTGTGAGTGAATTATGTGTAATATTTGATTCATTAAGAAATTGTTTTGAATTGCATATTTTAATTTTAATAATTTGTTTAACTTTTTGAGTTATTAGAATGCTAGATTAGTATATATAAATTATTTAAGATCAAATAAAGCTTGCAGATTGATTGTTCATTACTACTTTGCATATTTATGACTATGAATTATTGAAATAACCCTTAGGGCATATATATATAAATGTGTATGTATGTGTGTGTGTGTGTTTTAAATTATTTATTTTATAAATTATATTTATTAGTGATATATTGATATTACTGTAGTATTATAGGAAGTAGTATATAAACAGATTTTTGTAGAGGCCGTATAGGTGATTGGGCATGAGATAAGAGTAGTATAAGAGAGAATGTTGTTGTAGAGTCCACTTAGTAAAAAGTAATGTAAGGACACTACAATCGTCACCTCGTGATTACTCAGACCAATACTAGTGAATTGGGCCATGATTTGATAAAATAATTTTTATGAACTGATTTTATAAACTAAAATATAAATTAATTTTAAATATTTATTATATATATATATATATAATTTAACTATTGCATAATTTTTAATATAGCAAAACTCACTAATAGTTTTAAATTTATATCTTGGTAAAAGTGGCAATTTAAGAAAAAATAGGTAAACTTAAACTTTTATAAAGGAAATAAACACAGACCTAGATATTGATTTTATAATAAACTTTAACTGTATAACTAATTTTAAAATGATGTAAGATTTCTATGTAAATAAGAATAATTTATAAATTCTTTTAGCATTTTGATACCTCTAAATATTATGAATTGTATATTGTTTATAATTTACTTGCTAAATATATTTTATACTCACCTTTTTCATTTTATCACTTTCAAGTTAGATATTTCATTTGTTTCCTTCCAGTGGTAGTAGACGTAGCTATCACTACATTATTTCTAGTATAGGTCTCAACTCATCTCATTTCTTTCAAGTACCTTGGCCAAATATTTACATACTAGAATTCGATATTTTGTATTGTATACTTTGGGTATTACTTAAACTTTGGATATTTTTTAGATTTTGTAAGCACCATGCTATATATGATTTTTAACTATGATGAATGTTTGAATTTAGAGAAATGTATATACATTTATGTATTTTTATTTATGAGCATAATGTGTATGATGTTTAAGAGCCTTGCAAACTCTCATGAGATGTGCTATGTTAATGGGGCATAATGCGAGGTACGTGGCGGATGTCATATGGTGGCCTTTAGGTTGGGATGTGACAAAATAACTGTTATTTTATCATAAATAAACTTAATTAAATTCAAACATATTTCTGGGACATTATTTTGAAAGACCGTCACCCCAAAATAAGTTAGAATACTTAGAAAACATTATTATCAAGAATCACTGTTTTAATAGCCGATATACTTTTGGAACATTATTTTTAGAGAGTGTTGTCCTACTTGATTCTTTATTTATGGACTTTTACTAAAGCACAAAATTCACGTATAAAGTTACTAGTTTTTAACCAGTCATAATTATAATAATTTGACATTTAATATATTACTTAATTAATAAAAATAATAACATTTTAAATTTTTTAATAAAATTATAAAAAAAATTAATTTCATTCTTTTGTAATGGTCACTTTAAATGAATTCAACTTAAATAGCAATTGAAATTTAATTTATTGAATTCATGCAAATAAAATTCTCATGTAAAATATTTCATCTTAATTCAATAAGTAATAAATTAGATCAATACGTACATATATTTAAAAAATTCATATACATGAGCTTGAATTTTAAATAAAATAAATGTCCTACTTTTCAGTTTTTAAAACTAATTATTTCATTTGCATATAATTTACCTATATCACAAATCAACCACATAAAGCAATTGGTTGTTTGGATTTGGATTTGAAATATTAGTCAAAAATGTAGATTTTGGATTGTTTTTTCGCACCCATGAGTTTTAAGCACATTTTACAACCATCTTAATTTCTATAATTGCCCAAATAATATTTTTTTAAAAATAATTTGTCCAACATTAAAAATGGTTAAGGTGACAAAGAAACTGAACAAAAGAAATTACTTTTCTAACATTTCAACTTCGTTATCACATTTAAAGATAAATAAATAGAATTCAAAAGAAGTTAACTCCATAACAAGATAAGATTTTTCAACAAACTTATCTTGGACAATTTAACTCAAGCAACTCAACTCATTGCATGTTGCTACAGAAGGCTATTACGAACAATATCACCTACAATTAGTTATGCTTTTTATGAGATGCACCATCATTTGATTTTCTTACTAGCAGTTTGATTTGATCATATGTTTATATATTAATCATTATTTGGTTTAGGTCTATGGGGTTATAGGCCGATAGAAATATATTTTACAAATAAACGTATGATTAAGCTAAGAGGTATAGATCAACCAAGTGCACATAAGTTTGAATTTCCCAATGATAAATGACATTTATTGATTTTAGGAATCCCTAACCTAAATTTTAAAAAATAAATTTTATCAATTTTATCATAAGCAATTATGACAAACATAATTCCCCTGTATGCCTTCTTAAAAACATGTCACCAATGGCAATAACTAGATAGATAATTGAAAGAAATCCTCGGATGAAAGTGTCAAAGATCCTAAAGATGTAAATAAAATGATTATTGTCATCCCTCTCAATATGAGTTATTATAACTAGATTACAATAATCATTTTAACATTTTAAAAAATGATTATAATATATAATATAAAAAAACAAGTTAATACACATTTGTACCTAGGTTTATGTCTTTCAACACATGATAATACAAATGTAATAAGGCAAATGATTATGTTGAATGTTTCTTAGAGTATAAATTATAGTAGTATTTTAAAATTTATCCGTTACAACTTCACCTACTAATGGATTGCTTGCTTAATTATGTCAATCTTCTGAATGGTCATTTTGACATATGTTGTTAGGATATACCCTAAAAGCTATTTGTATTATTGGCTTTAGAAATATTTTGTCTTGTATATATATTTACTCTTTAATAAATTTTTTTTTATTTACAAATATAAACTATTTCCTTTATTTTGTCATGCATATAAATAAAGTATATTTGTGAATTATCTAAATAATTTATTTAATTATTAAATAATATTATTAAAACTATTTTCTGCAAATGTGATATTAAATAGGCAATAATACCACATAGTAAGCATAATGAATGTCTTCGGTAAATATTATAAAATAATATTAATGTAAGTAATATAAAATTCATGTATTATGATATTAGTATAAATTAAACAATTACAAAATTATTTTTTCGAATATGATCACACAATAATAAATTACATGATAATGCATATAGTCAATAATTTATCATATAATTATACTAATATGCAATATTATCCTTTGATCTGAAATATTATGATTGAATATAGTATAAATACACATGGTTTATGTGATATATGATGTATGATAAAACCAGTTTAATCATGTGTTGTTTACATTTATATATGAATGATGGTCAAGACAAAATCTATTAGCTCAATATATATATAATCAAATTTTTCGTTAACTCGATCTGAATTCAAGTTTCTAAACGAATATTGATAAATAACTAAAATAGTAAATCTCTAACTAAAGTAATTAAATATCATATGAAAAAGTTCGTGATGATAAATTCAACATATATTGATCGATAATTCGTATTTATATTAATATAGGTTTGATAAGACATAAACTTTTACTCAATTATAATTAGATAACAGAAGAATTTTGTCCACATAGTATGTATAATTAGGATAAAATTTAATAAAGTATTACTTTATTGTGATTTAGAAATTATGGCATATGTTAATCATAGTTGTTGAACATTTAAATAGTTAAAAATTTAAAAAGTTGAAAATAAGTTCACAGCTGTTCTATAGTGAATTTATATGATCACATTAATAATCAAAAGTAGTGAGATATATTTGGGAGAGAGAAAATATTATTGATAAAAAGGCTAGCACATTCGAGATAATATATTTGTTGAAATAAATAAATATATAAATATTTTACATATTCATAATTTTTTAAAGTATTTAAAAAATTTTCTTAATTTTATATTATAATATAATTTAATATAAATTACATGGTCAAATTAATAATATGAATTATCAAAATATCTAAATGTAAATATGTAATTATTGAATAATTACACTTAAGTCCTTAAAGTTATACTTACTTATATTTACTTAATAATTAAGTAAATATTTTGCATTTAAGGTATAAGGATTAAAATGTATAAAATGACAATTATTAGACGATTATCATTTTATCCATACTAGATATTTATTTTTTAATGAAGATAAGGGTAATTATAAAAATGCATGGATCTATTTAAGTATATAAAAACTTTATTTTACTAATTTTCATAAAAAAAAAAAAAAAAGTTGCCATAAATCTTGACTTTTTCTTTCAAATTTGGCAATTCTCTCTTACTTGGTTGATGTAAATTGTAGCATCTTTATAGTTTTAAAAGTATGTCTTCGTTATCCAATTAATTTAAATTGAAAATAAAATCATCTTTTATTGATATTTTGCATATATGTGATATATATAATGTTAGCACTTCAAGTGTTTATTAAAATACTTAAATAGTTCAAACTTATTATTTAATGTATGTAATTTAATATATCATTCCTTCGTATATGAACCGTGTCAATGCTAGTAACATGAAAATATGAATCCATTTTAATCTTAATTGTTCTAACTCATAATTAACATCTATCAACCAAGCATTTCATCTCAAAGCTATTTATTGTAAACTTATGAATGATGAACTAAAAATATTTCTGCAGAGCTATCATACTCAAATTATAACGTAATTTTTATTTAATATTAAAGATCTTTATAGCACATATGTCACTAGATATAAAACTTAAGAGTGCATTGACTATTGTGGTAACAATAGTAAAAGTAGAGGTAAATAATTTTTAAGAGCTGCTATTGAAGGAATGTTATTTGAACAAACTCTTGAGCTACTTCTCTAATATAGATCAACACAAACACCATTTAGTATACCAATTGTCTCATCACAATAATTCTTTCAACTCCAATGCTAGTGCCTTAGATTGATCATAATCATCTTTAACAGATCAGGGTTGTAGAATGGAGAACATATGCCAAATTCATCTTCATTGCGATTGTAGCAAATTTAAGAGAAACATAGTATAAGAGTATGACCTTAATTGTAAACTAGTGAGGAGTCAAAGTAGAGCATACAAAGGTGCAGATTAATGTTAAATAATTGTTTTGTGCCAATTTGTTGGTTGCATTGTAAGTGGTGTATCACTAACTTAGTTACTTCTATAAGAAAAAAAATAAATGAATACACATTATCACTTACACTAATGGTGGGCATACCGTGTTCATAAAGAGGTTTTTAAATAATTATATGATCCACACTGAAAAAATCATAATATAACACCTCATGCCAACGAGGTTGCCATTGTTTTTGCTAAAAGAAAGCATGAAGGTCAAAGCATTTGTAATATACTTCAGCATTGCATATGAAAAGGACAAATCTATACACTGTCTAGAAATTACTTTTAGCCAAAAACTAAATTTTATGAATTTATATTTAATTCATTGTATAACATGAGTACATAATTTTCATATTTGATATTTTATAATGCCTGCATAGTTCATATCTTCACTCTGTTAGTACTTTTCTCTTCTTTGTATGATAACATTTCTCACAAGCTTATAATGAATAATTATGGTAACAAGGGTAGTCCTACTTATGTGAAAATACAGTAAATTATATTAAACGTACAACAACTATATCAAAAGAAGAAACTAAAAGATTTAGAGCATATTGAAACTAAAAAACAAACAACCTTGAAACTTGAAGTTTCA
>CP135551.1:3091951-3152164 GCA_032402905.1 Khaya senegalensis | reverse complement strand
GGGCCAGGCCAGTCTAATATGCCTTACTAAAACTGAACATTTGCACTTCGAACACGCTACCGTTTTGACCACTCTAATTAAATTAAATTATTTATTTTTATTTATTAATTACCAAATATATTCCAGAGAGGAAAGTCTTCTACTCTTTTGTTTTCTTACATGGACAGAGGCGCAAAATCCCAAACAGATGCATTGCCGCCACGTCATGACAAATCTTACGTCGCTAAATCCAACCCTTTTCCCCTAACAGACTCGTCACCTATGGTTCCTGCACAGCAGTCAACTTCCACTTATTCTGTTACTTACGTGGCGTTCTCCTATTGGTCGGTTCTCTAACTTTTACAATTCACAGTGGTCTGAGCATGCAGATTATTGAATATCAAGGTGTGGATTTACATTTACATTAATTCATATTTCTAAGTTTTTGGGTTTCCCTTCCTCCCTCGGTAGAGAGCGCTCCGTTTCCCAGTTGAATCAATCCGTGAAAACCTGGAAATAGATTAAATTTTGCTTAATTTTGTTGTAGAATCTGTGCAGAAGTCTTGGTTGATAATCAGGTGAGTTCATGATCAATCAATTTCTTGCATTTGACTTTCATTTTTTTTTTCCTAAACTTATGTTAATTGTTGAAGAAATCGTAAATTCAGAAATTAGGATGTAATGTTGTTGTTTTGTTAATGAATTAGCGTGATCTGATTAGATGAGTCAAATATTTGACCAATTTTGGGTGTGTTTTTGCCGTTTATTTTTGAATGTATATTTTGAGTAAATGCATTCTTAGGTGAACTTGTTTAAGGAAATGAGTTTCCGTCAATTTCTGTATTTGTTGGCTTAGGACATTGATTCTTTAATGCTTAGAGTTGCATGAATGAAGGCGTTTGGGAGTGCTTTTAACAAAGCTCTCATAAATCACTTTCTGAGTATTTTTCTGAAGTAGAAGTGCCTTTCCCAAAAGCTCCACAACATATTCTTTTTTTTTTAACCATGAGGTGTTTTTTTTTAATTTTTGCTGAACATTATAAAACAGATAAGACTTATTCATTGGGGTTTTTCCGGTGGCAGTATCCAGATAAAGACTCCCAAATGCACTATACTTGAAATGTCTGTCAATAGGCATTGAATGCAAGTCTGTATTTTGCCAATGGTTTAGGTTGGCGGGCTGTGCTGTGAGTAATCATTTGTGTGATTTTCATAACAAGGTCAATGATGTAATAATCTTTATTTCATGAAACATAATACTGACTTTCAGCCTATAGTGATACAAAGAAATGTTTCTTCTTATGGTGTGACTTACTAGTCATAAGAACAGTTAATACAAATTTCACAAAGCAGAACTGTTTGGGAGAAAGATAAGAGGCAAGAGCTCAAGCATGTATCTACACACTACAAATTACAAGAGTTAATACTCTAGTTTGCTATTTAATGGCACTTTATTTATTAAGATCATGAATTGGAGTAAATACTTATTTCAATATCCATAATTGCTTACAAGAAAGCAACTCACTTTTGAATCTAGCTGATCATGACTAATCATGTTCTCTATATATGCCTTTGCTTACAAGCTTGCACTACAACACTCATGCTGAACCAGAAATCTGTCCTATGGGTTAGTTTGGGTTTTATTCTTTCAGCAGACCTGCATTTGTCCCAGAAAAGTTCACCGTGGCTAAATAAGCGGGTTCTTCTTGAGCCAAGCCTTTATCTTGTTCACATTGGTAATAGATGCAAATATTTGAATTGAAATATCATTGTAAGAGAGCCAAAAACGTGATCATTTATGGGCTGAAATGAGTTGTCAATTGTTTGGCCCTACTTTATCCTTTCGGAAATGATATTAGTATAATTCAAACTAATATCATTCAAACTCTTTCTAATATTTTATGACATATTAAATTGAATTCCTTTAATTTGTCAATATGTAGTCAACCATTTAAACTACGACTGAACTATTGTCCAAACCTCCTCTGTGGGTCAAAACTAGGGCTGATCGGTAATTGTGGCTTTTTTGTCTTTACAAACTAAAATCATCCACATATGGTTAGAATGGGTAAGCTAAACAATTTACTAGTGCAAGATATGTTACAACATCAATTATGGACCTAATATATGAGTTGATGCATTGCCTAGTTCAATATGTTTTGTCATCCTTGCATGATTGGGAATACAATGACTATTTTATAGTTGCAAATAAATCTGCTTTTGATGTTATAATCTTTTATTTCTTTTGTGGTTCTGTTGAAAACAAGCATTATAGCTTGAATAGTGTTATTTAAGTATCATTTAATCAACCATAACTGCTGAACTAGTGCTTGTCAGTGATGTTGATATCTGCATCATATGTTTATTTCTGAACCCCTGATGCCTCTGTCCATATTTTAATTTCTTGCATTAAAAAATGAGTCGCTTGAGTTTAGAACTTGCATGGCCTCAACTTTGAATTTGTGCAGTGAAGAGAATCTAAAAGCAATTTTTGGATTGTTTATGTTTTGACATATCATTTACATCTTAGTATGTAGTTGGGTGTTCAATAATTCCCTTTTATACATTGACATTTAGGGGTCCAGATTTGTGATTGCTGTAATCGTTCTCAAACTTTTTCAGGTTCCTCAGTTTCTCTTGGAATAGTCAGCAGGAACTATTGCTTGGCTGTGTGACTTTCACAGCTTAATTCTGGTTTGACATCTTTTGCAATGCAATTAGTATCAAATGATAGTCGTGATGAAGATATTTCAGAACGTGAACCCATCTTGGCTCAGCCTGACATATTGCAAAGATCAGAAGAGTCTTTGTCTTCTTCTTCATCTTCTTCTTCTTCATCATCTTCATCTTCATGTGAAATTACAGTGGTAAGAGGGGATTGTGTTGCTGCTGCTGCTGATTTACAAAATCTACAAGTTGATGAAACTAGCCATTTAGTGACTGCTGACCAACCGCAGTGCCGTATATGCCTTGATATTGGAGGTCTTTACTACCTATGTTGCTTGGTATCTTTTTTGTTTCTTATGGTTTCCTGTCACCTTTGTGATGGTAGATTTTTTGTTTCTCTGGGAAAACTTGGGATGCTTATTCCAATGTACAAATCCTAAATTTTGAGTTTTCATAATGCACTTTTCTGGGAATAGAAGGCTATTAACTATTTTCTTTTTATTTTCAGGAGAAGACTTAATTGCACCATGCCATTGCAGAGGCACTCAGAAATATGTTCATAGATCGTGTCTTGATCATTGGAGGTCAACAAAGGTGAGTGCATCCCTTTTTACCAACATCCCTTCTGCTTGATTAACAAATCGATGGACTGGAATGTTGCATTGAATGCACGGCATTGGAAGTGTTACTTTTGGGAATAATAAAAGTTCAGAAAATCATGTTGATCCTTCTGATGTTTATGTAATTTTCTGACTTCAGTATTGAGACTACACATTTATTTTGATTCAGAAACAATAGATCAATGCATTTGATTTGGAGGATTTATAATACTGTTTTATTCCATTACTTTTTTTGGTTTCAGGAAGGCTTTGCCTTTGCTCACTGTACGGAATGCAGGGCAATGTTCATATTACGTGCGAATTTCCCCCCTGATCGCTGGTGGTTGAGATTGAAATTTCAGTTCCTAGTTGCTAGAGACCATGCATTCATTTTTGTAATTGTTCAGCTGGTATGATAACCAATGATTTCTGTTTATTTTGTCTATTTGTTATGCAGATATTGATTTAGTTTACTTTGGTTGTCTAGCTATCACTGTTTCCAACCTGAGTAATAAATAGGTAGTATTTCATGTTACACTGATTTTGCTCCATCGTCAAGTCCTTATGCAGTACTGTTTGATATGCTGTTATTGTTTGGGAATTTTAGCAAGTTCATTTGTTTGTTGGAGTTTGCATGCATATATTGTTTTGGAAACCAGAGTAATGTGGCTATAATTGGAAATGCACAATGCTGATTAATTTTTTATTTCCTGTGATGAAAAGAATCACTCTTTGAAGTTGGCATTGATAAATCTTTTAGCATTGTAGAAATTCGTGTAAAGCGAAGGAGATCTCATCAAGTTAGGCATCTTCTTTTTCATTATTGGAAAGAATCTTGAGATATTTGGATGGGTGAGTTCTGGGGGTAGTATTCTAGTAATCATGTTGCTAGTGAGTACTCTTTCATGTATTCAATGATTTGTTGCTTATAAAATGAAAGTTCAAAACACACAAATAATAAACCCAACCAGGAAATACAAGATTGACTCAAATGGACATCTATTTTATTAATGTCTAGGCAGATAGTTGACAAAAAGTTATCTTTAACATAATCTGCGGTCTTCTTTTTCTCACTTTATTTGATAAAAATCGTATAATGAACATTAATTGTGATGCTTATAATCAGCCTTATTTTTAGCTTGAATAGTAATTGATTCTGTTTCTGGTAAGGATCCTTTGTTTATTTCTTTCTAGATTTACAAGTACTAAAAAACTTCTACTTGCTTAAATGCCATACTTTAATGACAATCATAGCAATTGTTTGTTTCTTTGTTGTCACTTTATTTTTTTGCTAAGAAAATTAGCTTGAATGGTAATTGATTCTGCTTCTGGTAAAGATCCTCTTTTTTTTTTTTTTAGATACTTTGCAAGTCCAAAAAATCTTCTACTTGCTTATATGCAGTGCTTTAATGAAAATCATAGCAATTGTTTGTTTCTTTATTATTACTTCATTTTTTCTGCTAAGAAAATTGTTTGTTTCTTTATAATAGCTATTTTTTCTTTCATTGTGTCATGTGAAAATGGAAAATATCTCACTATATTGTGAAAGTAAACACTAATAAATTAAAATGATTACACTAATGATAAAATGAGGCAAAATTTGAAAGATTTAAGTTCTTTTCGAACTCTCAAGGTAATCATAATCAAAGTTGTAGTTAAGCTGAGATTTCATCAAAATAAAAATTCAGGGAAGCTGCATTTAATATTGTGATGGAAAGTAGAAAACACTGATACTGATTTAATATTTGGAGCTTCTTGGCTTACTTCACTTAGAAATTTGTTGATATGGTATACTCTATGAGATCGAAAACTTGAAGATCTGCTTGATCTGTTCGCATTTGAGCATTAAGGATATTTCTGTATGCATCTGATTGCTGCTAAAAAAGGGATTGATTTAATTGGATATTGTGCTAAATGTGTTTTCCAAAGTATCAATTTTGTAAAATTTGTCTAGTTAAACTGTATGTACAACTTAATACATGCTTTCAACAGATTGTGGCATTGTTGGGGGTGCTTGTGTACAAATTTTATGGAGAGGAACTGAGAGAAATGTTTGGTTACGAAGAACATCCTTATGGGTTTTATATTATGGCTGGTACGCTTGCTCCTCATAGCTGACTGAATTCTCTCTCCATCTTAATCCACACAAAAGCACACACGTATGGACAGTGCAAAGAAAGCCATGTGCATGCATCTGCTTTATACATCCCATGCAGCATTTATATGTAATTGTATATACTATTTCCATATGATGAAAATTTTCTTTTCATGAACCTTTTTGATACTTTTTTTTTAACGGAATTCTATTTGTTGCATAGTGTTTTGTGCATGAAACGTGGCATCAATATAAGTGCTTGTGATTGGTTTATTTTTCTTCTTTTTGTTTCTCTTTACTTTTTGGGGCTAGTTAATAAGTGCTTTACAACTGTGAAAAAGAGTAGTTTTCTCTGCTCATTATGTAATCTGACTAATGTCTGAACCTAACTGCCTCTTCCTTGAGCTTCGACCTTTTATTGAGATTGTATAGGCCGAAGCGAAAACTACCATTTATTGTGGGGTCATGGTCTTAATTTTTCTGGATCTTATCTAATATTCAATTCTTTTAAAGATATAAGCAAATGATAGCAATCTTTGTGTTTAACAGTTGATTAGACAGTTTTTACTTTATGTTCATGCATTTTGAATTTTAAGTGTTCAAACAAGACATTCTGCTCAAGCTTACTTCTGAAGAAAATTTTACCAATTTTAGCATACAACCTTCAGCTAACATGGATAAAGATGAAATTACTTGAATATGTTTTTCATTTCATTTCACCAATTTTCAGAACTTCTGATAGGACAATTTATACATGAACTAATTGATCCTTTTCCATCTAGCCTGTTGATGGCTCCTAGAAACACCGTATGGTATGATTGAATATGCTCAAAAGTCCAGGGGATCATCGAAGAGGTCTCCAGTGTTTCACACTTTTATACATGTTAATGGCTTAAATATTAATTCCTGTGCACATATGGTAAAAGTGGATAATGAAGTGGACTGAGGTCTGATAGTAAAACATAAATTGTTATCTTTCATATTTTTGCTGTTGGGGAATGAATTAAACTCTTACTGTTGGTGCTTTGGGAAACTATTTCGAATGCAATTCTCTAATTCTAACTTGTATTTCAGTTTTTGTTGCCATTTTGACTAAAATTGGCTCTGTATCTTAAAGTGCTTTGGATCTTTGTTATTTGGTTGCCAAGAAATGTGTGGCTGAGAGTAGAGTTTTCAATCGACAAAGTGGTATTTAAATTTTATTTGAGGTGAACTGATTACTCCGAAGAAATCATATTCAAGGCTTGCCATTGCCGAATCCCTGACATGGTCTCAAATTATTAAATGCAAGTTTAATGCTATATTATTTTGTTTTATTGTGCAGTTTTAGCTATTATTTTGGTGGGTTTGCTCTATGGTTTCTTCATAGCCATAATATGCGGACAGAGGATCCATGAACGACACTATCACGTTCTGGCCAAACAAGAATTAACAAAGGTTTGTGACATTTCTGGATGATACTGATTGGACATACAGTTTTAACAGGACATAGTCTCCTTGGAAAGTGTGTCTTGTGCTAGATAAGAAAAATTATAGTTATTTATTTCCTTTTGACACTGTATTTAACAAATACACTGTTGCACATACCGTATAAAGATCAAACCCGGTCATAGTTCAATACCTTATAAAATGAAGCCTCATCCTTGAGTAGATACTGATACTTCTTCAATTCTGCTGAGGATCCTTTTAGACATGACTTTTCTAGGGGTATATATCTGAAAGTGAATAACAGTAAAAGTATTAACCCTGCTGGTGTAAATAATGGTATTGCCTTCTGTTTCTTGTAATGCTGAATGTTTTAAGTCCATGTGGTTTCATAGTCCTTCTTCTCTCTTGAAGATGTAAAACGTAAGCTCACAGTGAGCTGTTAGATGGCTTTACAATTTTTCTTTTGTACTCATTGGTGGAATAAACTTCCTCTTTGAGCATTATTTTTCTTTGGTTGAGCTTGTGAACATCAACTTTGCTGTGGGGTGATAACTATTTATAATTTTAATTAAGAGTCCATGAACATTCTGGTTGCTTTTCATTATTTCCTTGACATGGAAGGTCTTTTACTTCTCAATTCCAGAATTTTGTTTATGGACCCTGTAATTTGTTGCTCTGAATGTCTTTATCAGCTTCAAAACTGTAAACGCATAATATATCACTCTTTCATTTTAATTAAACCACATCGCCTACCTGAACTTAAACCAAATTTCCTCAGCCCTAGTGTGAGTGGGATTTCATCTTAAGACCTTCAGTATAACTACAATAGATGTCACCAGCTAAGCTAACTGTGTTTGTAATTTCATAACGTCAGGAATATGTGGTGGAAGACCGAGAAAATAGTAAGAATGTTCCAGAGCTTGATCCCGGCCATATCTCAGAGCTAAGAATGTTGGGCCTTTACTAATTTGGAATTATGGGAATGACATTTGGTATTATAGGTAAGCAGCTAGAGTTCGTCTGCGCTTTAGGTAGATTTCCTTTGATCTTTGCCTTTTAATCAATTAATACTTGTTTGCATTCTTTTTCTCTAGTCATTCCTTTTTCACACATTGATAGAATCTTTGACACCTCTTCATAGTGTTGAAACTGATCTGAAAGGAGGATATGGGTTCCAATTGCTTAAAATTGTCGATCTTTGTATTTGATTTCTTTTTCCTTTTAGATATTTTCCATCTTGCTGCTTCCTCTTTCTCTTTTGCTTATTTGTTCTTTGTGTAGTTTCAATTCCTAGAGAAACTTGGTCTCATTTGTTTGTCATATATTTGTGCTGTTGTTGATATTCATTTATTTAGACTGTACAAAAGCAGCATTGTGCACTTAACCCCACTCTGTTCTTTGTCCTTCGGTTCATATTGGATCATGACTTCAAGAGATTAGAACTGAGAAAATTCCCCCATCTCATAAACATTTAATAATTCTTCTCTGTTACTTCCTGTTTGATTCATAGTTTTACATAGCTCTCTTGCTCATGTTGTTCTTTCCTTATAGTCTTGAAAATTGTATACTGCATAGTGTAGGATTCGGTCATCAATTCTACCGGAAATTTTTTAGCTATCATCGGTCAAGGATGGAAATTAATGGTCACCTTGATGTGAGTTAATGGTTACTGAGAATTTGTCTTCTTCACGTAAGTAACAGCTCCAAGATGGATATTTTGATATGTTGGTCATAGTTGCTGTCCCCTGTTTTAATCTAATGGACTCTCTCTCTCTCTCTCTCTCTCTCTCTCTCTCTCTCGCACACACACACACATAGGCAGACACAAATTTGAAACCAAAAGTGAAACTAATATAGACTCCTACACATTAGTTACATATTACTTTATCCATTATTTTTTGGTACTGGTGATAATTTAGAATAAGATCTACACTCCTGTCAGTGTTATTGTCTTAATTCTGTGAGCACATATAATCTATGTGAATTTGTGCATCATTGGAGTCAGTCTATTGAATAACTTTGGTATTTACTTCAGGGATGGTATTTGAATGTTAAGCAAACAGAGAAAATGGAAACTCGTCTTGTTCTTGCAAAATTGGTAAAGGGGCAGCATCTTTTCCATCAGACTGCACTGCTGTTAAACTGCACCGCTGTCAGCCATTTTTAATGCAGAGTCATTGGTGTCTTTTCTTAGATATTGGCCTTATAGACATAAACAACAAATATTGTAGTAAGATACCAGATATCATTTGTTTATACCTTTTTGTGCATGATGCCGTGTAGTCTTCGATGATTTACACCAATGATAAAGAGAAAGGGTTGCATGGAAGAACTTTTAATTTTGCTGGTTATAGGGGTGTACCAAAGTCTCTTTTCTTGAGATGTGACTCATTTCAGTGGAAAAGCGGCAAATTGTCAAAGTTTTGCTGTTAAACTATTGTTTATATTTACAAGTTTTGATAGGATTAAATGACAGAAGATAAAATATTGTATGATCATTGTGGGGGCATTTTTTTGTACCCCTTCTTACCTGAAAAAGCAGGGGCTTTTTTTGTTATTGAATTAGTAACCTGCTCTCTTTCATCCCTTGGAGCCAACAAGGGATGGTACACAATGATTCATCTGTTAACCATCGACTATGCCTTTTGGTCTAATTTTAGGCTGTGACTCACCCTCCATGCGGATGAACCTTTGGTTTTTTGGGGCATGGTCTAGTTGTACAATTGGTGACATCTTTTGAGGGGTACAAAAATTTAAGGTTTGAACTTCGTTAATACTCTGTTTTTTATTTTCATGTATGTAATATTTAAAAAGCTATTTAAAATGTACATTATAAGATCATTGAACTGAAGTTGTAATCCCTTTGATAATAACCATTTTGCTTAAGGTTTTTTTATACTTTATACCCGGCACACACGTTGCAAATGATGGAATTTAGCTTAGGATTAAATTAAGATTGATTTTGGGTTTATATCACTGATTTTTCTTTTTCTTTTTTTTTTTTTAAAGAAAAGTAGTTTTGATTGAAATTGCAGATTAAAGTGATTTTAATGTTAGTTTGTAAAGGACTTTAAAGCCAAATTAAGTTTTTGGGCAGTTACAGAAAAGTTTTTGGTGAATTTCAAAACTTTTAAGCGAGATTTTCGTAAAATTTAGAAAACTTTTGACTGATTGAAAATACATTATAAATTTATTTTCTTTTCTCTGGAAAAAAATTATTAAAAATACAGTAAATGAGTTTAACACCATTTTATTGTTCTTTGATTTGAGAGGAAATTTATTGTTCTTTAGTTTGAGAAGAAATTAGATTTCTATGTTTGTGACTATGGTTACCAAATTTAACAATGCAACAACTGAGTGTTTTCTTAGGTCTGTACTCTGGATCAGTCTCTCTCTCTCTGTATCATTCTTGAACCATTATTATACCTTCAAGGAAATATAACTGTTGTAATTCCATTGATCAATTTGGAAAAGAATCTTCAAATTATATTTGGGATGAAAACTTTAATTTCACAATTGCATGTACCGCATAGAATGAAATCACCAAAACGCTTCAACTCACCAATATATTATAAATTTCAGAAGAAAAAAACACAATTTAAAATATATCCTTAACTTCTTAAAATTAAAGATATCATTTGGTGGCTTCTTCAACTCTTTACCACAAAATTCTGATTTAATATGAATCCTTTTTGTCCCCGAATTTTATGATACAATGCTGCTACTTCCAAAATTGAGATACAAATTAAGCACTTTATTAACCTAATTTAGTCACAATACTTATTCCAATTTACAAGCATCAAGTATAAAATTTGTACCATAAGATATAACATCATGTTATAAAAAGCTTCAGGAATTAAAAGCGGTTGTTTTTCATATCATAAGAAACATTACAAGAGGTGCTAATTTATACACAGCTAACAAATCTACCAAAGAAAAAGAAATAAGATACAATTATATTAGTATAAAACAGAACTGAAAAATAACAACTCCTAGGATTCTGGACTGATTTATAGGGATTAGCTGTAAATCAAATATTTGAATTTGCCAACACTCCCCCTCAACATCTGCTAGCTGCTTCTTAGATGATATGTAAGGCATACAAATAATTCCACTCACCAATTTCTCTTTGATAAAATGCTTATCAATTTCGACTATGTTTTAGATCTATCATGTTGAACTGGATTGTTAGCTATGTCGATTGCTACTTTGCTGTCCGAATATAACTTCATAGGTCTTTTGATTTCAATCTTCAACTCTGCAAGTAACTTTTTCAGCCATAAAAGCTCACACATTCTATGTGCAACTACCCTGTACTCCGCTTCAGCACTGCTACGAGACACCACAAATTGTTACTTGCTGCGCCATGTTACTAAATTTCCACTGACAAAAGTACACATGCCAAAAATTGACCTCCTATCACTTATTGAACCAGCCCAATCGGCATCCGTGTATGCTTCCACCTGAATCTCTGCTCCCTTCTTAAAGAAAAGGCCCTTGCCAGAGTTCTTTTTAAATATCGAAAGTACACTGCCTCCAGATGTTCTTCTTTCGGGGAGTGCATGAACTGGCTCACCACACTAAATATCAGGTCTTGTGTAAGTAAATTAACTAGCCCACAAGTTTCTGATATCTTGTCATATCTACTGTTTTTCCCCCTTCTTCACGTCCAATTTTATGATTGAACTCTATAGGAACATCTGCAGGTCTACTTCCTAGCATACCGACTTCTTTGAGAAGATCAATCACATACTTTCTTTGCGTGACCACAATTCCTTTGTTGGACCGAGCAAACCTCCAAACCAAGAAAGTATCTAAGAGGACCAAAATCTTTTATTTCAAATTCTTTAGTTAATGCCAACTTTAGTCTCTTTATTTCTTCTTCATCATTTCCGGTCACAAGATTGGATGAAAAAAAATATCACATATTTTACATTGGATAAAAATAAAAAATTATAAAAATTTATAAAAGTTAAACTTTACATATTCTAATAAACATATCTTTTAAAAAAGAGATAATGTCCAACCCGTGACACCCAATTGCCTCAAATAAATGTTGATTTTTTCATTTTACTGTCCCATTTTGTTGTGGTGTGTCAATACATGAAGATTGGTGAACAATTCCATTTTCTGCCAAAGTATGTTCCTAGAGTAAATGAAAATTACTCCTTCCCATTATGGTTCTAAGGATTTGAACATTAGCTTGACATTGATTTTTGACCATTAAGTGAAATTGCTTGACCATAAAGGCAGCTTCAGATTTTTCCTTTAAAAGATACACCCAACATAATCTTGCATGGTCATCAATTTATTTCATATCCCATTAAACAAAACAAAATTGTGAGTACTGAGAACCACAAATATTCATTTCCAACATAATATATTCTATAAATTACATGGCAGCCCGAAATGACAACATCAATTATTATTGCAAGCATAAATGTACACAGGAAGTAAAGAAATCTGAACTTTAAAATCAGATGGAAAATAACCAAACCCACATAGGATAGATATAACATAAAATTCCATGGCAAAATACAGGAGATGGATACAAGTCAATTCAGGCAGTGAATATTGAGAAACAAATTTATCCTCCCTAACCACCTTGCATCTGTTCAGCTCCTTGTATTATGCCTTCCATTGTATTTTTCTGAGTGTTTTCCAAATATTTTTGCTTCTACAGAAAATTTTCATCTTATGAACCTGCACATCCCAGAATCCAACCAATAATCACTTTTTGCTTTCAAGGATTTAAAATTCTAGTTCAAGTCATAAAGTGCAATAATCTGTTTTTCACATACAAGAAGTTTGGCAATAACAAATTTGTTTTTTCACATAAAAAGCGCCTGTCAGTTGTCACAAGATCCAAGCTACAAGTTCATTAACAACAAATCCAGATCTCAAACAGAAAACCAATGCAATTTAATTATGTCCTCCACAAAGAAGAACGGCTTTAAGACAATGATCTACAAACAGAGACTCCAGCTAGATGAAAAACCATATTCAAAGAAGTTGCCAATTCATAAACTAGATCAAAATGTGTGCAGTCTTTGCAGAAGGAATCTTTCTCATTCAATAGCATAATGTCATTGTCATGACAGTTACAAGCTTTTATTGAACCTCCAATAGTTTATAACTTCTAATATTGGAAAATTTGGCAGATATATTCAATCTATTGTTAGCAAAAACATTGATCTACAGTCTATGCGTAGACATTATTATGATCTTTTTCCATAATCAAATCATACAAGCCTCTAATGTACAACCAGATGCCAAAAGCTAATAATCACAATGAACTACCTGCCTCCATATAAGAAATCAATATCAGTTGTCCAAAACAGTTTTTAACACTCAAAATCATTCATACAAACAATTTACAGCCAATTATTAGGCGAAAGTAATGCTAACAAAGTCAGATTGTCAATAATACTTTGTCTTTTAATAAGAGCATGTCCAACATATTTTCTCTGATCACCAAACAAAAAACATTCCTATCCCCAAAGAAAATATGCACTCTGCACATACTAACTAGTTATCAACCATTTTTCCAAATTCACTACATTTTTGTTTCGTGTTTATTTATTTTGGCAGTTGGAGCAGGAATTCAGAAGGTGAATTTACTAGATATCAATCATTTCTGGAGCACTTATGCAACAGCAAATCTTATGGTGACATCAAAAATCATTATACCAATTCATCTCTCAGCGAATATTGAAACTAAGAACTTATCAGCCATTCACTTGCAAGCAACGTGTACATTTAATATTTAATCCACATTAGTGCAACACAATGTTCAGAATACTTATTTTAATGAAAATTATAAGCATCAATTTGTTTACTAGCATGCCAGTTTGTTAGAAATATCTTTTCTGGTGAACGTTAACTGTATTGTTAATTCTCATCTAATAAAATAATAATAATAATAAGAAGAAGAAGAAGAAGAAGAAGAAGAAGGCCCCAAACAATATGGGACATTGGAAACAAAAATCTTACACAGCCCAGATGCCAGTTTCCCTTAGATGTATGTATACAATTCATCCTTCCTCATCCTCGGCGGAATTTACATTAGTAGAAGTTGTCTCTTCTTCTGCCTGATGTAGCGCTGCACCTAAATCAAAATGGTAAAAAGGAATTCATTCAACATTACACTATGGAAAACACAACCTGTAATTAGAAAGAAACTGATTCTCCAAGGATTCCAATGTTAATTGAAAGGCCTTTAAAATCTTTTAAACTAAAGATAAAAAATTCCACATAACAATCTACTAGTTTCCCTAGATCAATTATACCAAATATTGTACAGACCTGTATAAATAGAACTAAGTTGCCATGACATACCTATCAAACTAAATGATTATTCAGTTTCATTCATTCTTCAACCATGACTAAAATACAAGTTTAGTTGCTATTTCGTATCCAGCCACGATAGCTTTATCAATGCCTTAGAAAAATAACAATCAATTAAATTAAGTCTCGTTCTTGTTCACTACAAGTCCACCATTCAACAAGCTGTTCAGTGAAGTACTTTCTATGTAATTTTTACAAGTAATATTAGACAAACTTCCATCTATTGTATATTACATTTTACACTGCCTGATCAGGACTAGTCAAAATTGAGTTCTTGAAGAAATGAACACACTGAATTACAGTGATTTTGTTTCTTATAAAAAAGACAATAATTTTTTTAATAGAAATCCCACTGCTCTAAGTAAAAAAAATTGTTTAAGGCTTCAGCATCATGCTTATCATTTCTAGTTTAAATTATAGCTACCTAGAGCCACGAGTTACGAAATAAGTGTCAAAATTTTGGCAAATTGATCAATTTCCTTCAAACCCTAATTAATTATCCTCTTTGGAAAGCTAAAAAAGTAACATAGATTATCCCAATCAAAACACCTAAAACTTATCAGAAAAGGAAATTTCTTACAAAAATTATACCTTTGAGAAAATAATCAGGCGAGGGCCAACCTCGAACAGTACTGGTAGACATTGACTGTTCTGGGGTCAAAGGATTAGCCAATTTCTCAACCAACTGATCAACACCGTAGTATTGCGATTTGGGAGGCGGAACCCAGTACGAAGATCCTGGCAAGAACGGGAGCTAATCCGGTGCGGACCGGCGCACGATGATACGATGGATTGCGTCCTCGAGCTTCGAAAGCAACGGGTCAGAGGTGTCGTAGAATTCGGGTGGGATGTCGGGTTGGTTTGATTGGGTACGGAGAGGTACGAGCCGAGACGACGGGCCCAGGGACAGGTAGTGGTAGTGGTTGCCGGAGGCAGCATCGACGGTGGCGGTTCTTGCTTTGGATAGTGAGACGAAGAGAGGACGAGCCATCTGTTGCATTTCTAGCTGCTTTCGTTAACGGATGATAAAATGAGATCTGGATTTGGTCTTCAATTAATTCAATATTCCATTTCTCTGTATATAAGAGGAATTTTCTTCCGGATGTATTTTCTTGCTTTCGTGGATGATTACGTAAACAAATATACTTATTTTTTATATTTTTAATTAATTTATTTTTAAGTAAAATTTTAATTATTCTATTTTTATTTAATTTTTAAAATTTATTAAATATATTTTGTGAAATTAACAGTATATATTTTATTAAAATAATTCAATTATATATATATATATATAAAAGAAAAAGATTGTGAACTTTTTAATTTTATATAATTTTTTACAATATTTCTTAATTATTAAATCAATATATGATTAATAGTTAAAATTAAATTTAATTTATGTAATTAATAGATTATAATATATATATATATTATATTTAATTTTAACTATTAAAAATATTAATTTAATAAATAAAAAATTAGTGTAAGAAATTGTATAAAGTTAATAACTCTCAAATCTTTTATTATTAGACAAATAAATTGTAATATACTATAAAATTATATAAAGTTTATATATATATAAACAAATCTAAGCATTCATGCACAAATCTTTTCTGATAACAAAACTTCGAGTTGAATAAAATTTTTTTTGAGAATTATGTGTTTTTATTATGCTTTAAAAGTAAAGTTAAAAGATGTTGATGACGGAATTCAGTTTGGACCAACACTACAACAATTGTATTAAATGAGACTAATTTTCGAGCTCTACTAATTAGTGCAATAATTTTGTAGCAAAATGATCAAAATGATATGGCTAGAGACCTTGGTTCATCCCCTTTGAACTTCAACTACCTAAACACCAAAAAATAGTTAGTGGATATTAATGCAATGGTCCTTGATACTTAGGTTAGCGGAATTATTCCAAAAAGATTGAGAATTGCATAGAAATGATTAAGAAATGCAAAAAATGAAAGTTACAAAAATTATAAAGAGTTGAGAGGGAGCTATAGAATAAATACTCTCTTAAGATGGATGAGTCAAATTGTAATGAATCTCGTTAACGATTGTCTCTTTGTTTATAAGTTTACTTGTTCATGTTGTACAAGGATTAGCATGTACTTGCTTATCTTATGTTGATTCTTATCTTATTATCTTGTCATTATCTTGTAAGCCAAATGGCTATTTAAACTCCCTAAGCTATTGAATAAAGCACGCAGAATTTTATCTCAAATGCTTATTGAATTAAGGAAGTTAGGTACCTCAAATCACCTTAAATAGCCAAAACATAAAAACAATATAAACTTGATTCTTGTGCTTTTCTTGTAAATAAACTTATTATGAGATTAGTTGCCAAGCAACACAAAAGCCTAAAAGTGCCTCTCTAAAACTAACCAATTAAGAGTTTACCCTTACTAGATAACCAATTCTTATTTTTGACATTTATGATTACCATCCTTATAAATCTATCCTTAATGAAATATTAAGCACTCATATTTATTTGAAAGTTACCTTATTCCCTTAGAATTTATGACACAATATTAGCCCTTTAGGTTTTAAGTTATTGTATATAGGTGAAGTACTTGGATGCTAATATCTTTCGTATAATTATTGCTTATGACACAAGAAACTTTATATTTTTATTGTATAACACCTTGTTTGCATACCTTAATGCTTGATAACCACATTTATTTATTCATGTTAACCATACTCATTTTAATAGTCTAACTTTATTTATTTTATATATGTTGATCATATTATATCTTAAAAAAAAAAAAACCCATGACGGTTTTGCTCAACTAACCACCATCATGAACCTTCTTAACTTTTAAAGACTTTTTAAGTGTAGAACAGTCTTAAAAATTATGATGCTTGGAAGAAAATCATGATGATTGCACTTAGCAACTTTATATTATGGGCATCATAGGTCTTTGAAGACTAAGTATATAACCTTAGAAAATGTGATGTCTTAGAAGTAAGCCAAAACAATTGCTCTTAGCCAACCACCATCATGAGACCCTCATGCTCTTAAAGACTTTCTAAATGCCAATTGACCTTAGAAAGTAATTATATCTTAAAGGTAAGCCAAAATAATTAAACCCGACCAACCACATCATAAACCCTCTAAGCTCTTAAAGACTTTCCAAGTCTATAATAACCTTAAAGAGTATGCTAACTTAGAAGTAAACGATGACGATTACCTTTAGTCAACCACCATCATATAGCCCCTAAGCCGTTGAAGATTTTTTAAATATAGAATAAACTTAAAAGGTATGATGCCTTAAAAGTAAATCATTTTGGTCGCACTTAACTTACCTCTGACATGAGCCTCCTAAGCCATTAAAGACTTTTTAATAGTGGAATAACTTTAAAAAATAATGCCTTAAAACTAAGCTGATTGCCATAGCCAACTATTATCATGAGCCCTTAAAGCATTAGAAGACTTTCTAATAGTCAAATAACCTTTAAATATAATGATGCCTTAAAATTAAGCTATGACAATTATATAAAACTAATCATAGTTATAAGCTTCCTTGAGCTCTTGAAAATCTTAATGTTTTCATGTGTGAGAACATAATAGCTTAAAATTGACTAATCACTTAAAGTGAAAGTTGTAAATATCTTTTTTTTATATATAAAATAGGTCTTAGATCTTGAAGATGAACAATGTCATGAAAAGAGTAAGTACTAGTCATGCACTTGTTTTAGGCTTTGAAAGGTTGACACGATGTTCAGTTGTTGAGTTGCTTTTCTTTGCTAAAAATTAATAAGGGTCATCGTAAAATTCAGTGTAAAAAAACCAAAACATACATATGCTAAAAAAGAATATTTTTGATTTTTTTTTTGGATCCATTTAATAAAACTCTAGCATTATATATATATATATATATAAAAATTATATTTGGAAATACATACTTATGTATGTTGATTAATGTGTCAAATTACAATCATAGATTCAATCACGTGTTTTTACGATATTTATACGATTGGGAAGAAACTAAAGTACTAGTTTCTACGTCTTTTATGTGTGTCAACTATTTTTTTTTTTTTTGTATTTTTTTCTTTTTTTAAAAAAATATTTCTAAAAGAAATACATTAAAGTAAAAAAAAAAATTTCTAGCCACAATATTAAAATATTACAGATTTATAATACTATTTTAAATTTTTGATTTAAAAATAAACCAATTAGAGTTAAACTTTTCATTATAAATTTAATTTAATTAATAAAATCTACACTAATAAATTTATTCCAACTTTACATAATTAATCTAACCAAACTAAATGTCCAAATAGTATAAAGAGTTCTAATTAAAACTAAAATTCTTTATTTATATCAAAATTCATCTCATGAATTTATATTTGCATTATTCTCAATTTTAATATGAAACCCAAGAAAATTTTTGTAACGATGACAATAATACTAAAATTTAATTTTAGTATTATAAGTATTGAGCGGTGTCTAATAATATTAGTCACTAATAAGGTAATGTCAAATTACTGACTAATATTACCATGTAATTTTTTTTTAAAATATCTCAATTAAATACAATATATGAAATGTGTCACTCTCGTATAATTCAATCTTCACATTTTTTGATACTTTAAGTAGACTTATTAAAAAATAAAATTAATATCACATATTAACTTATTAGAGTATAGCTATACATTTTCATAATTTCACTCAATTAAATGGTTTAAAATATCAATTCTATTATATATGAAAGAAAAATTATATCTTAATTATGCATATTTTTATACATGAATTATGACATATCCAATTATTTTCTTTATAGTCTACCTTATTATGAATAATATTTGAAAATATCAAAATATATCACTTTTAATATTAGGAACTATAATGATCTCAAGTTTAAGGATCATATACACCATTATTACTATATAAATCACTTATGACACTCATATAATAATCTATATAGCATTCTCATAATAGATTGGTTCAGTATATTAATTTATTAACTCATTTTCGTGTATTGACTTAATATCTCATATCATGACATATAATTTGTTATCATTAGCCAATACACATACTAATCTCTATATATTATGGTGCTCTAACAACAATAATATTTAATTATAGATATTTAAGAATAGCATTTAACTAATTGAACTTACAATTTTAAGAGTATTATTATATTTATTAAATATAAAATATGTAATAATAAAATAATATAAAATGTAATAAAGTTATGATGCATAAAATAAATATACTAAATATCTCAAATATACAGTTAAAATTTAAGTGTTTAACAATTATATTTCCTAAATCATTCTCACTCTTTTACTCGCGATCTACCGCAATTATATATTTTATCATATATTATGGCAACCTCATATGTTTCAATAAAATTTAAGGTTATAATTTGAACCCCTATGTAATTATGAGATTAGTAGTCAATTAAATAAGTCCAAAACATATTAATTTGAAGGTTGTTAGTAAAATTTTAGAAAGTAATCAACTTATTATATACTTTTAACTATAGAATCTCTTATGAAATCTCTCTACTAATTTTTTGATAATTATATTCTACCTTGCCTTAAATTGCAAAATGTATTTGTGGTTCTTTTTGGTTTTTTTGCCCTATGAAAATGAAAAACAAACTCTTGACTTAATTAATCAAAAAATTGAATGTTGTTTGATTGTAACTTATAGTACCATTCCCTTGTTAGGCCAATAAATGTTAAATGGAAGAATTTGCATACAATATCTATGTTACATCCTTTAATATCTACAAGATCGTGGTATTTTCTAAGATAACTTATGGGATGATGATATTCTCTAAGATAACTTTTGAAATCAAATATCTATAAATTTATTTCAAGTTTAATATCCCAAATTAACATCATGATCTTGTCTTTAATATATTATTGATTTATGGTAACTTCATAATCTTAAGTAGACTACCATGATAGATTGTCAAACATTTGCCTTCTAATATCTTTACTATTACTTTGTTAATTTCTCTCAATTGCTCAAGGATACTATACAATTCGTTAAGGTCAATATCTTTTAACTTTTTTTATACTCTCTTTTCATTATAATTGTCATGTTAGTCGTTATTATGGTATCAATGATCATATCCTTTATAAGCTTGCTCATCATGATATCTTCTCTTGAGAAAGTGGTCACGTAGATGATGTCTACTATGTGTGCTATTATCTTAAAATGTCATGGGTGATCTTTAAGGAAGATCAATATTGATGATGCTCTTTTGCAAAGGTAGACATCATTCAGTAGGTAATGATTTTATTGGTTTCCATGTTTATCTTTAGAAAGGCACGCACAAGGATGTCATAGATCATTATCTTGACTATCATGATTGTTAACTTCTTTTGCCAAGTTTACTTAGTTTTGATACTAACTTTCTCAAAGAGCCTTGATTTCATATACAAGTTCTTTGTTGCAACGAATTAAAACTCATATCATTTTTTCCTAAGATTTCTCTTCTACCTTTTTCAAATAATAACAATAAAGGTTAGTATTAAGGGTATAGACGACATTATTTTTAAATTTTTCTACCAAGTTAGACTTTTTTTATTGATGTACCTCTTGAACATTGGCATTTTCTCTTACCAAGAAAATAAATTGCCTTTAAAGCCATTTCATAAACAACGGTAAATATTAATGCCAAAAATTTAGTTTTAACCAACATTTAAGAATTTGTATTAAGTGGGGTCAACATCCAGCTTAAATGGCTAGTTTGATAATTTTGAAACAAAATATTCAAAAGAATTTAGTAAAGACCTTGATGTGGCTTTCTTAAACTTTAACTATATGAACACCAAAAAATAATCAATAAGCATCGATGTAGTAGTCAAGGATAATACTTCACTCTCAAGCTAGCAAGTTATCCAAAAAAGATATAAAATCACTTAGAAAGTTATCAAAAGTAAAATGAGTCAAGAAGGAGCTTTATAATAGATGCTTTCCAAAGATAAATGAGAACCTTCCTTATGATTTTTTCTTTATTCACAAATTTACCTATTCATGTTAGACAAAAATTTATTCTTATTCTAAGACTCTAGATTTAGTACAAATGAGAATCATTCTTATATACTTTATTGAACAATTTTATGTTAAGGTATATTACAATTCTTTTATAACTATAACTTCTCTTACATAAACGGTGATGATATAATTACCAAATTTTCTCCTTTAAGTCATGCTTCCTTTTACTCACCCATATTTTTGCCAACTTTCCTTACCATTGTGCATGTGACTTTTTTAAATTATGTAATTACGAAAGTTGTTCCTATAAGACAAACTTCCTAATACTTGAGAAACTAATTGCGTAAAATCAAATCACCTAGAATTATACACTTAAAATTGACCATCTAGAATTGTTCACTTAGAAATAATCATTATTGTTCACTTAAAATTGATCATTTATAAGTGACTATCTAGAAATAGACTAACTAAAAATTTATTTATCTTATATAATTAACTCTTATTTTTAACTTTTGCGGTTACCATCCTTACAAATCTATCATTAATTACATATTTAGTACACATGTTTATTTAATAATTTTCTCATTATTTATGATACAACAAATGATAATACCAACTTTGAAGGATTAAAATACAGCTTAACATGCATTAAACATAAACTTGGGTTCATTCAAGCATTTTATTAAACACTTTTAATGCTAAGTGTGCATACATCTAATATATGCATAAATTTCAACTATAGATGAGTTCTAACCATACAACAAGCATAGGATGATGAGTCCATACATTTAATTGTGTGAAAGTATAACAATTTACATCATCCAAAAGCTTGGAGAGCTTGGCCAAATTCCACCCTCGGGAGAACTTTTGTTTTTGATTTCAAAAATCTAATAAATATTTATTTATGGAGTATCCTAAAGAAACTAAAAAATATTATTTCTATAATTTTCGTCAAGCATAAAGTATTTATTGTTCAAACTAGTGTTTTTCTAAAGAACGAATTCATCTCAAGAAAGAGCATTGGGAAGAAAATAGAACTTGAAAAAATTCGAGACCCACAAAAAATGCTTGAAACACAAATGGAACTTGAATAAAGTTCATAAGTAGTTAGGGAACAAGAATCTTCTAAAACACAAATCTTACGTAAATCTAATAGAACACGTCATGATCCAGAGATATGGATTTCTCATGATTCAATATAGTAATGTGTTGCTCATGGATCAAGATGAGCCTACGATCTATCAAAAAGCGATAGCAAACTCAGATTTTGAGAAACAGCTTGAAGTTATAAAATTTGAAATGAAATTCATGTATATTAACCAATAATAGACTTTGGTTGATCCACCTGAAAGAGTAAAACCCTTTAGATGCAAATGGGTCTTTAATACACATACCTTTAAAGGGCATGTGGTTGCAAAAGTTTTCAAGCAAATTCATGATATTCATTATGATGGGACCTTTTCTCCATTTGTCATGTTTAACTCCATTCGAATTTTACTTACAATAACTGTATTTTATAACTATGAAATCTAACAAATAAATGTCAAAATTGTATTTCTTAATGAAAATTTTTTAAAAGATGTGTATATGACATAACTTAAAAGTTTTATTATTCCAAAAAATATTGAAAGGTTTAGAAGCTACAAAAATTTCATTTATAAATTAAAGCAAACTTCTTAAAGTTAGAATCTTCATTTTGATGATACAATCAAAAAGTTTAATTTTATTAAAAATGAAGATGAACCTTGTGTTTATAAGAAAGTTATGGATATGAATATTACCACTTGAGTTTTTTATGAAAATTCTAGTATTGTATGTAGATGATATACTACTTATTAGAAATAGTATCCCAACTTACAATCTACAAAAATATGGTTGGAAAAATACTTTTCAATGAAGGAGCTAAATGAAGCTACCTATGTGTTAGGTATTAAGATCTATAAAAAATAGTTCAAGAAGACTACTTAGCATAAGTTAAATTACTTATATATTTAAAGTGTTAAAAAGATTTAACATGCAAGAATCTAAGAAAGGATTCTTACTTATGTCAAATGGAATAAATCTTTTTAAAGACCATTGTCCTATGACATAATAAAAGAGAGATCGCATGAGTAAGATTCCTTATGCATTTGTTATAGAATCTATCATGTATGCCATATTATGTACTCATTCTGATGTCTCATATACTCTAAGCACGACAAGTAGATATCAAGTAGATCCAAGTGAGCGTCATTGAACAGTTATCAAAAGTATCCTAAAGTACTTGAGAAAAACTAAAAATACATTCTTGATATATGGGGATAAGTAAGAGCTTATTGTAAGGGGTTACACTGATGCTAGTTTTCAAACTTATAAGAATGACTCTCTATCGCAATCAAGTTTTGTATTTTGCCTTAATAATGGTGTCGTGAGCTAAAAAAAGTTCAAAGTAAGGGATAGTGGTTGATTCTACAATAAAGGCTGAATATATTATTGTCTCCGATACGGCCATTTGGATAAAAAAGTTCACTACTGAACTAAAGGTTGTCTTAAGTCTTTCTGACCCAATAAAACTCTATTGTGATAACAATGGAGCCACTGCACAGGCAAAGGAACCCATATCTCACTAGTGATCCAAACATATACTTTGGTATTTTTATCTCATTCAAAAGATTATCAAGAGAGAAAATGTAAAGATATGCAGAGTGCCAACAAACGCTCATATTGTTGAACCATTAACAAAATCTCTAACAAAACAAAGACATGATTGCCACATTAGATCCTTAGGTATTAAATACATGGAAGATTGGATTTAATGTAAGTGAGAGATGTTAGTGTAATTGGCTTTAAAGATACGTTTGTCTTGTACGCGCGTGTGTGTGTATGTGTGTGTGTGTGTGTGTGTGTGTGTGTGTGTGTACTAATAAAAGAAATAGTTCTTTATTCATAAATATATGCCATTTTTTTTATTTAGTCATACATATAAATAAAGTATATTTGTGAATTGTCCAAATAATTTATTTAATAATTAAATGATATTATTAAAGTTGTTCCCTACGAAGATAATATTGATTAGACAATGATATTATATAGTAAACATACTAAATATCTTCAGTAAATATCACGAGATAATATTAGTACAGATAATGTGATGGTCATGTTATCAAGACATTAGTATAGAATAAATAGTTGAAGAACTATTAATTCGAATATAATTACATAATGATAAATTACATGGTATTACATGTAGTCAATAATTTATTGTGTAATTATACTACTATGCAGCGTTGTTCTTTGACCTAAGACATCACTGACGAATTCGGTATAGATGCACGTGGTTCATATGGTAAATAAGTACGAGATTAGTCATGTCTTGTATAATAAAGTCGATTTAGTTACGTATTGTTTGTATTTAAAAATGTGTGATGGTTAAGAAGGGATCTATTGACTTGATAAGCATAAGATCAGAGTTTTTACTTACTCGATCTTGATTCAAGTTCTCAGACAAACATTGATAAATGGTTTAAAAGTAAATCTTTAGTAGAGTGATCAAATATCACATGAAGGAGTTCATGGTGACGAACTTAGTGCATATAGATTGATGGTTTATAATTTTACCAGTAAAAGGTTTTGATGTACCATGAACCCTGAATCAATTGGGATTAGACAATGAAAGGACTTAACCCACATGGTATGTACAATTGAGATGAGAAATGATGAAATATAACTTTATTATGGATTATGAGTTATGACACATTACTAGATATTAACCATAATTGTTGAACAATCAAATAGTTTGATAAACCCAAAAGATTCGGAATAAATTCACGGCTATTTCACAATGAACTCACATGGTCATACTAATAACTAAAAGTAATAAGAAGTATTTAGAAGTGATAATATTATTAAGAATAAAGGTTAGCACATTTGAGATAATATTTAAGTCAAAATAAATATATATACATTTGATATATATATTTACGAATTCTTTAAAGTGTTTAAAAAATTTTTTTGAGTTTGCATGGAAATATAATTTATTATAAATTACATGATCAAATTGATAATATTAATTATCTGAGAATCTAAATGAAAATATGTAATTATGAAATAATTACACATTAACCCATGTATATATACTAGTTACACTTTGGTTAAAAGTTAATCAAATATTTGCATTTAAGTCCAAGAATTTAAATGTATAAAATAAAAATTATGTGATAATGATCATTTTATTCATACCACCTATGCACCTTTAATTAAAAAATAATGATAAAAATAAAAAGATTTGAATTTTTTCAAGTATATATACATGAATTTTATCATTTTTTGGTGAAAAGAAAAAATTTGTCATAAACCCTAAATTTTTCTCAAGTTGGCCAAGTTTCTCCAAATCCATTTGATGGTGCAAATTGTGAAGATTTTACATAATTGAAGTTTTTCCATCATCCCTCATCAAGTAAGTACCAAAAATTTATTCAAAATTTACCATTTATGCATATATATGATATATGATTATTTAGCCTACTCTATGTTTGTGAAAATATTTCAACCCAATAAGAAATTGTCAGTATATACCTTAAATTTAATAGTATTTTGAATATTTAGCACATTTGTGTTATAAAATTTTGATTTATATATATTATTTAATTATTTTATATTATATTTCTGTATATTTCATAAATGTAATAATACCCTTAGAATAGCAAGTTCAATCAGTTAGACACTATTGTTAAATGCTCCTAGTTAAATATTGTTATGAATAAAGTAACAATAATATATAAAAACTAATATATCTAGTAACTGATAACAATATATGTGTATTATGATATGAGATATAAAGTTAATACATGGGTATAAATTAGTGAACTAATGTACTAGACCGGCCCATTATGATAACATTATATGGATTATTATATAAGTATCATAAGCGATTTTTATAGCGATAATGGTTCACAACATAAAAAATGATATAATTTGATATTTTCAAATATCATTTATAGCAAGATAGATTATAAAAGAAATAATAAAATATATTATAACTCATGACAAATCCCTTCTATATTATAGTTAGCGCATTTCTCGATATATTTTTTAAGAAATTGTTTATATTGCCTCTACACATGGCAATAGAGTTTCATGTTTATTCATTTTTATTTTTAATTTTTATATATTTCGGTATCATATGATGTTGACTAAATTGACAAAATTACGAAAGGGATTAATACACCCTAATGTTTCTATTTCAAGAACCATGGTGTTGTTAACCAATAAGCATGACGGTTTCTTATGTGTATGTACTAAATATCTACAATCAAATTGAATTATTATCTAAATTGAATATTCATTGTTATAGAATAAAAAGCTATTTAACTAATTAGTTGATTAAAAATATTTCTCTAATAATTAAATCAAACCTAGAAAGCCATCAAAGGAGGATCAAGGGTGTTATTGTAATAAGGATAGCAATTACGACTCGAGGTGGGCACTTTGAGTTTTAACTATATCATTTAGGCAAATTTATATTTTAGTAGCCTTATGGATTTCATGGATAAGATCTTTAAACTTTAATTGGATTATATAATCATTATATTTATTGATGGCATCCTAATCTATTCTATAATTTAAAAGGAACATGGGAGATTATTAGTTATATTTTAAAAATGAAGAAATGTGACTTATAGATATTAGAAGTGGGGATTAAAGGGACAATTAACAAATGTTTCAATTTTTGTCATAACCAACGCTGAGAAACCATATGTAATTTATACAAATACTTTAGGTATTGTGTTATAATTTGTTTTGAAGTAAAATGATAATAAGATAAGTTATCATACTTCTAGTTAATTAAAACTTTATAAGAGGAATTACCTTATTTAGGTTAAAATAAAGTATTAAAAGAATTATAATTTTTCTCTTTAATATCATTGTAGAAAAGCGATGTGATAGCTGATGCTTTAAGCTATAAATATGATGAAAATTTTTACATTTTTGGCTTCAGAGAATTAAGAGGGATGAATGATAATTATAGGTTTTGATTTACAGTATCACTAGGATGGCCATCTAACTTATGTTTATAACGTAGTGGTAATTTCTATACTTATGGTAATAGCTAAACAAAGACAGTGATTAAATAAAGAATTGAGAATAAGATAAATCAACTACAGCATCATAAACAGTTGAATAGTTGAAGAATAAATATAGACGATATTCATGTTTTTAATAGGAATTAGTGGTATTAAATGGCACTAATTAGAGATTTATGTGGGTATAAGTGCATCAATTTAAGCTTATTATACGCTCGAGAGGTAGTAGAATAAATGAAAATTATAAAAAGCAATACGAGTAATTAGGAATAAAATATAATATGACTGAGTATGAATTCTGAGATATAACCTGTCAGTCGATAGAGGTTGAATATTTGAGATGAGTAACAATGGTATTACTTTTTCATATTGTTGGGTGAAAGTGGAACCATATTTCTATGGAATCGTGATTGATTTACCAAGAACTCATTAACGGTATTATACGATTTAAGTGATTGTTAATTTGTTGACCAAATTTGCATGTTTTATCCTTATTAAGATGAAACATTCCCTAAGGAAGCCTTAATAAGTTATGTATGAATTAGATCATCCGATTTTGTAGGATTTATTTATCTATTAGTTTTGATCAAGATTCACGGTTCATTTCTAAATTTTTTAAAAGTTTGTAAGAGGTTTTAGAGATAGATCTAAATCTCAATATTGTTTTCTATTCTTATACAGATGATTAATTTGAAAGGTTTATACAAATTTTTGTAAATATGCTTAAAATTTGTGCTAGGATTTTTTAACCCTAGTATTAGCATGACCCTATAAGTTTTCATGGGTTGTGTAAGTCACCACTACTTGAAGCTAAAATAATAAATCATGTTACATGTAGGCAATCTATATGACGAACTATTAAGGAGATTTGAGTTATTAGGATTGTTTGCAAATGGCCCAAAGTCAACAATAGATTTATTTCATCAAGGGAGTAAATCCCAAGAGTTCATGATTAAAGATTTCATCCTCTTAAAAATTTACCTTGCAGTAGTATTTCATGATTTAGGATTAAGAGCAAGTGGGCACATAGGTATAATAAACTTGTTGAGATCTTTAAGAGTTTGAGTTCGAAGTTTAATAGTATTATCTATATTTATTTGACTTCTAAACGGATATAAAGAATTTTGAGGACGAAATTTTCTTTAATGGGTGGGAATTATAACGCTCTAAAAAATATCAAATAAATATATGGATATTACAAAATACATGGATATTTATTGATTTTTTGGAGAACTAAATTACAAGATAATTTGGATGAAATTATATAACTTTTAAATATTTTTGGTCCAAGTATAACTTTAAAAAAATTTGGGGTTATTCTATAATTTTTAAAAAAATTTCCTATAAATGCCCTATTATTTTTAAAAATTTCAAGTCTACCACACCTTTCTCTATTCTCTCTATTTCGACCACTATTCTAACAAGCCCCTTCCTAACCTCCGATCAACGCTATTTTTGGACTACACACTTGCCTTGATATTACCGTTTTATCACCATAAACCTCACCTCAATCCGACTTTCAACAAACTAACAAATTCTATTTAAAAATTTGAAAATTCTTTAACTCAATTTTTTAACCATCTCTAACCTCTTATTGAAAAATCATGCAAACCAATGAATTCATCTCGATAAGTAGAACAAAATAATCAAAAAGTTTAGACCCAAAAGTCTCCGGATTGTTGTTAGAAAAGTTACCAGAAATGCAACTTTCTGACCAGATCTCTAACAAACAATGAGTTGGATGGAAAAACAAATCGTACCATTGAATTCAAGACATCGAAATCTATAAGACTCGTGAAAATCTATTACCTAAATAGCCAGATTCTAAGTCGCCAATATTGTTGACCGGCATTAACTAGTGAGTTAATCGGTTAATAGTCAACTTTTAATCAACCCTTATGTTTTAGGTCTCCCGAATATCATTTTTAACTCTAGAATTAACCGCTAGACTTGTTTCAATAAGAAAAATTCAACTATAAGTTTAAAATTTTTAAACGACTTTTCAAACCTAAATGCACATAAATCGAAGCAATTAAAGTAGAGATTCCGTCACTTATTTAATTATTTATTTTTTAAAAATATAAATACCTTTAAAAGAATGAAAAGTTATAATTAATTTTTTTTGGTTTGTTTAAATAATTTCATACAATTACTTCTTCATACACTTTTAGGAACTAATTTAAAAGAAGGTTAAATATACTTTGTTATGAAATTTTTGAATCTTTTGTCTTCTACTTAAGTGAAATGATGTTTACTCAATGTAATCTATTTAGATATAACTTTTTTTATTTTTTGATATGAGTACATAAAATAAGTGACAACGTTATCCCCAAAAGTATTTAGTATAAGTAAAAATTGAGTACCATTTTCCAGAGGAGCATGCATTTATATATAGTTTGTCATATATCAATTTAAATGTCAAGTTCTATTCCCAGTACTTAGGATAACTTTACACTACTTACAAACATCTTTCTATTCTTGTTTTTTTGTTGTATTATTATCTCAGGACTCTAATGTAAAAATTTCTCAAATGTTTGATATTCCAAATCTTTTAAAGTTGGTAACATATGCTATGATAGAACAAGATCCAGTCTTCTTCAAATTTTATCCAGTTAACATTGTTTAAAAATATAAAAATAATAAAAATATAATATCAAAAGTCAAAACAAAAATACGTAAGTTTGGCGAATTAACAATTTTATTTTATTTTTTAGTAACTAGTCATTCATAAAAAATATATGATATTTCTATTAGCAAACAAAAATAAAAATTTGTGTAATAATGGATGTACAATGTCATAGCCAATCTTGCTAGTTTTTCACCTCAACAATTTCATGCATTCACTTGTAGGAACCAGATAATGTTTAAAAACGAAGATATTTTAAGTTATGTTTAAGTTGAAAATATCTCTAATCGCTCTCCACTACCTATGCTAATAATGTTTTAAACTATAAAATCGGTCAATCAACTCAATCTATTAAACCATTTTCAAATTCAATACATTTTTCCATACGCACATACATATTTGCATCACATATTCGAGGCTTCAAAAATTATTGTTAAATACAAAACCAAAAAAGGATAATCACTGACCATTATTCACATCAAATGTAAGAGCATTTGCGCACCAAATAAAGTAAGCATGTAAGTCCAATAGCATGCATGAGCCTAGTATTTGATTCTCAAAATTACTTCCTATATGTTATTATGCCTTAATGAGTTTTTGGAGAGACGAAAGTTATTCAACAAAAATTTAGACATATTAAAACTAAATGTTATGAAGCCTATTCTAATCAGGATATAAAAGACTCTGCAAAACAATATAAGACTTTCTTTCTAAGAGATAAAAAAAAAAGCCTCAACCATTCTAGTTTCATTCTCTTTTTTATTTATGCCATAATTTTATATTTGTTTTGAAGTGTTCAAGAAAAAGCATTGAAAAGGGACATCTTTTAACTAGAACCTATTAGTCTTACGTTAGATTACAATTATATATACCTGCATGCCACCAAAACCTACCATAAACTATATTGTTATAAGTAACTGCATAAATTGCACCATCATGATCACAGATATTCAACCTAGTTATACAAATTCTTTGAGAATGTTCATCTCATTTGACCATGTTACTTTCTGCAAAACAATTCAAATTTAAAAGATTAGAAAGGCTAAGAGGAGAAAGATAGGCTGGTTGAGGTAGTTGTTAAGACTGAAGAGGAGAGAGAGAATGTAAAGTGTAAGAAGGCAGTATGCTTAAGTTAGGCCAACTGGCAGGATAGCATAGAGTACAGAGGAAGAAAGTACGATTGATACTAGATGAAAAACTAAAGGACAGAAGAAGAAAAACAAAAAAAAAATGAATTTTGAATGGGCCTCATGGCTAAGATTCTTAGGTTGTATTGAGCTATCTATTTCTTAAATAGACTTGACCCAACGTAGTATGATCACTGTGTAATCCCAGACTGGCACGTTTAAGACTTCTACTTCGAGTTGTCATTAAAGAAACATATCCTCTTATTTTGGTTACAATAATATTTTTTAATTTTTGAAATTTTAGTAATCTCAAAAAAAATTTATATGCTTCTTATAGATGTACTAACAACTTATTTATATAGATCACTTGATATTAATATCTATACAAAAATTCTTAAAGAATTTTGAATGTCTAAAGCACATAAATCAAGAATTATAATTTGTTCTTGGTTAAATCCCAACGATTTTTATATGGATTGAAACAATATAAGGGTATGTTTTATTGCTTGCGTAAATACTTAACTAATGAATAATATATTAATGATCTTATATACCCATATGTGTTCATAAATATGTCATATTATAGATTTTGAAACATTTCAATATTGACAAAACTCATCCATAAAGTACTTATATGGTTGCTTGATTTTTTGATTCTAAAAAGGATTCCCTAAAGAATATAATGATGAGATATGCGGTTCAAAAGTATCATATTTCAATGTACTTGATACTTTATTATATTTGGCATAATGTAACAATTCAAAAATAGTTTTCTCTACGAACATTTTAACTATATTCAATTTTGCTCTTATTCGCCAACATTAAAATGACATTAAATTTATTTTTTACCACCTTTATAGTATAATGTGTTTCAAATTATTTTATCTCAATGAACTAAAGCCAAATCCAAAACTTGTTTGTTATGCAAAAATTGGCTATCTTTTAGATTTCTATAAAGCTTATTCGCATATGAGATATATTTTTACTTACAATAATACAACAATTTATAAAACAAATTATCGTTGCTACTTATTCTAATCGTTTAGAAATTCTTGCACTATATGAAACAAGTAGAGATTGTATATTGTTACAATGTATCATCCTTCATATTTAAAGTATATGTAACCTATCTTTTGCTAGAAATACTCCTATAGTGAATTTAAAAAAAAATTATGATGCTTGAATTGCTAAAATTAGAAGAGGATATATTAAAGAATACTAACTAAACATATTTCACCTAAATTTTTTTACACTCATAAATTCTAGTCGAGCCAAAAGAATGAAGTTAAACAGATATTTTCCTCTAATAATTTTACCAACCTCTTCACAAAACTTTACTTATATCAACTTTTGATAAGTTGGTACATAACATTAACATAACTCTACTCTACAAATTGGTAAATTGATGTTTATCTGGTAAATTGATGTTTATCCTTTTGAAGCGAGAATCTTATCAAGGAGAGCAAATTCTTTTAAAGATAAGAAACATATGAATTTTCTGAAACAAATTTATTTGATTTGGTTTTATTGGTAAGGTTTTGTCCCATTCAACCAGATTTTACCCGTTAGTTATCCTGGCAAGGTTTTGAATAAAGTAGTAGTAAGCACTTCTAACAAAATTAAAAGTAATATAATTCAAGGAGTGTTCTAATTGGCTTTCTTTACCACTTTTTCTCATTGGTTAGCTTCCACTGCCTTAATTTTCTACCATAAGTCCCGCATTGGAGAATTGCATTTAGATGCTCCAAAATAATTGTATAATAGGCATGTACTAATAGTGATCTTGTGCATAATGCAATGAATGAATTCAATTAACGAAATCAAAGGCATTTCACCATATTGCAATTTTATTTTCTAGTTTAAATATTTTTCTTTTCAATACATAGTTTATTTCCAATAAATTATAAATTTTTCAAAATGAATTAATCAAATTTCATTAATATTTTATATTTTTTTATTGAATAGTCAAGACTCCACTACGACTATTTTTGTAGACTCTGTGATAGCATGGCTTGAATATCTAGCCCTAAAAATGAATATTTCTAGCCATGATAGCACAAACCAGATATCTAGACCCTTACAAATTTCTAGACCCACAATCCATTGTTTGGCTTCCACCACCTTAATTTCCTATCATAAATTTCAATGGAGAATTGTGTTTAGACACTCTCAAAATATTAGTATATACAGTAATCTTGTATTAAAAAAAAAAATGAATTCAAGAAATTAAAGGTATTTTATCGATTTACAATTTTATATTTCCATAGGTTAAATATTTTTCTTTTCAATATACAATTCATTTACAACAAATTATAAAACTTCCAAACTAAATTACTGAAATTTTGTGAATATTGTATATTTTTTTGTTGAATAGTCAAGACCACTATTTTTGAAGACTCTATGATACCATTGCTTGAATATCTAGACCCACAGATGAGTATTTCTAGATATGATAGCACAGACGTGATATTTAGACCTACAGTCCTTTGGTTGGCTTCCACCGGCTTAATTTCCTAGCACAAGCCCCACTTTGGAGAATTGCATTTACATACTTTCAAAATATTAGTATAAATAGGCATGTGCTATTAGTGATCTTGTTTGGAAAATAAATTCAATTAATAAAATTGAAGGCATTTTGTCATATTTTAATTTTATTTTTATAGCTTAAATATTTTTTTAATATATAATTCATATCAATTAAATTAATTAATATTATTTTTTTATTATATAGTCAAGAGTCTACTACAACTATTTTTAAAGACTTTATGGTAGTATTACTTGAATAATAGTCAATATTGAATCATATTCAATATTATAAACTTTGTTTTTTATATAATAGTCAATATTGTATACTTTCTTCTTCTTCTTTTAAAAAAAAAAAAAAAAATAGAGAGGACTCTATTGGGACTGCATTTGAAGACTCTATAATGCCACAGCCTAAATAATCAGACCCACTGAGGGCATTTGTGGCCATGAGTAGGGCAATACCTGACCTAATAAATTGGAAAATCCACCCCCAGTCATGGAGTTCCAACCTTTCCCCACTCAAAAGTGAGAAGAAATTAACAACCACTTGAGCTACCAATATTGTGTGTTTGATGCAATATTAACAGATTTTTTATTCAAGTACTGTGTTAACGATTATGTTATAATAAAAATAATAAAAATTTCGTGATATATATTTATGAATTTAAAATAATTAATATAATTTTCATAATTAATAAGTATTTTAATTTTTATATTTAAATTAATTTAAATTCTTGTATGATATACTATAATAAGATATAACAAATCAATAAATTTATTAGTCTATAATTAATTAAAATCATGAAAAAGAAAATTTTAAATAAGAAATATTGAAATATTAGATATTATAATATTATATTACTATTTTTTTTATAGTTTTTTTAAAAAAATAATAAATTATTTATAGAAATAAGTCCTGATTTATTTGATAGACTAAAATAGTATTTATTGGTTAAATCCAATAATTGAAGGGTAATGAAGTTATCTCAACATAGACAAGGAACCTGTGTGAGATAAAAACAAACAATATATGTTCTTTTGAGAAAATGTAAAACTATAGGGACCTGAATGTTAGTAACCGTTGAAATAATACAGAAACCCGTTGAAATAAAGCAAAAACATAGCAGGGACAGTTTTGACATTTCACGCATTGGTTTCAGTTCAACCAAAACCTTTCGTATGCAGAGAGAGAGAGAGAGAGAGAGAGAGAGAAGGGGAAAGGTAAGAATTTTCGTCTAAATTTAAAAATAATAATAATAGTAATAATAATTTAATTATTTTATTTAATAAATTTTAAATTCATAGCAAAGTGGGTGTGTGTTTTTCTCGTTTGCAGGTAAGAGACAACCCACCAGTTGTTGCGGCTCTTTCACGATTGCGACTGATTTGCAGATGGGATCTCATTTTCATCACTGTCGCTTCTTCTTCTGTTACTAGTATTACTCCAAAATCAACGTCCTTCTTTTGGATTTAACAAATACCCACGTTTGATTTTCAGGTATGCTTTACTGTCTACTGTTTTCTTGCCATTTCATTGCCTTTAGATGGTTTATTTTCATTTTTGTTGGATGTTTATAGTGAATCATATGTGCGAAATTTGGATGGAAGAATGTCGGTTCAGAAAAGGTAGGAAAACTTGTTGGAGTTTATGTTTGGATGGTGGGAAAAAGGGAGTGAAACAAAATATAGGGAAATATGAGCAACAGCAATATCTAGTTTCATTGATCTAGTGTAAAAGTATGAAATTCTGTGAAGAAATGGTAGGTAGAGAATGTAAATATTTTGATTATTTAGTACTTGAAATGGAGAATTTCTTCTCAGCTTGTTCGAATGTTTTTTAGATTTTCATTGTTTTGATTTGCAGATCCGTTTGGTCTCATTCGTTTTTGTTGACCTCCTTGGTGGCATAGGTGATAGGCTTAAAATTCATTAATAAGTCTGGAATTGATGGTTCTTATTTCTCACCGTTTTAGTTGCTTTGTTGAAAAAAGGTGGATTTCTTTGGTAATAGAAATTTCTTAAATTTGTTAGATGAAAGGGCTGCCATTTGGTTGCTATAGATGCAAATCATACTCTCTTATCTACCTGCATATTGCTATGTTTTTGAACCCGGCATCTGGCATATTTGTGTATTTCATGTTTTCCATTTAATTTTCCTTTTGATAATAACTGTGTGACCGGGAAACCCCACATTTGTCATGGCTTAATTAGAAATTTTGGAGATGACATTTGAATTTAGATTCTATGTTGTAGTAGCATTTCTGCTGCCTATTGGATGCAAGCAGCAAATATAAGTTCTGACTTTTGATTTTTCCCTATGAATTGACTTCAGTTCTAAGGGTTATATTTCCAATTGTTGATGCTTGGTTGTTTGTAACCAATTTACTTAGTGGAAAATTCTTTAAAGTGTTTTAACTTTTTTCTTCTTTTTCACTGCAGGGAAAAGAACTTCGTGAGCTTACTCTTAGCGGTATTCATTTTGTGATAACTTTTGGTTTGTATTGAAGAGGCGTGATGGGTTCCAGGTACCCATCTCACCAGCTCAGCAATGGGCTTTTTGTATCAGGTCGGCCTGAGCAGCCTAAAGAAAAGACTCCAACAATGAGCTCAGTAGCTATGCCTTACACAGGTGGTGATATTAAGAAGTCCGGAGAGCTTGGTAAAATGTTTGATATCCCTATGGATGGCTCTAAGTCTAGGAAATCTGGGCCTATAACTGGTGCTCCTTCAAGGACTGGATCTTTTGGAGGGGCTGCTACGCATTCAGGATCAATTCCTAATTCTGCAGGTCGTGCTGCCAAAAATGTCTCGGGTCCTTTATCTTCTGGAGGCATGTCTGGGTCCACTTCAATGAAGAAGACAAATTCTGGACCACTGAATAAACATGGGGAACCTATTAAGAAGTCATCTGGCCCTCAATCTGGTGGAGTGACAAGGCAAAACTCTGGCCCTATTCCACCAAGCCTACCAGCTACAGGTCTTATTACATCTGGTCCTATTTCTTCAGGACCCCTAAATTCATCTGGGGCTCCTCGGAAAGTATCTGGTTCTTTAGATTCTACTGGGCCACTCAAAATGCATGGTTCATCTATTGCACAAAATCAGGCTGTTACTACTATTACTCAGGAAGATGACTACTCCTTCAGGAAGAACTTCCCAAAGCCAGTGTTATGGTTGGTGGTCCTGATATTTGTGATGGGATTCATTGCTGGTGGTTTTATTCTCGGTGCTGTCCATAACCCCATTCTCCTCATTGTTGTCATGGTTCTATTTGCTGCAATTGCTGCAATATTCATCTGGAATACTTGGTGGGGAAGAAGAGGTATTGCAGATTTCATTGCTCATTATGCCGATACTGATCTCAGAACTGCAAGAAGTGGGCAATATGTGAAGGTCACTGGGGTATGTAACGCAATTTTTTTTCTCACAGAAAACATTTGCATCCTTATATGTTACTTTTACTTTGTACGCAGAGACAAATAGAGGAACTAGATACTTTAGGTGAGGGAATGGAAACTTGGTGTTTTTGACAAGTTTTAATTGTCCAAAATGAAGGGAAAAAATTGAGATAGCTACTTTAACAATAGAATTACTAACTAAATTTAGGCATGTGCATCTACATAAATATTTATGGTTATTTTCATCTATGATAAGAAAAATTATAACCTAAATGTGATATGTAAAAATGAGGGCCTTTAATTTTTCCATTGAATGCATGTAGTATTTTCTTTCCTAAATTTTATGAATAGCAGTTCTTATACTGTACTAATAATTCAAATAAAGGTTCCAAGGTTTGCAGCTGTCATTTCTCAAATCAACTTTTAACCACGGGATAAATCTTTAAAAAATTGTTTTAAATGATTAAAAAAATGATAAATTGTGATGAAGTTGAGTCTAGCTATTAAAGTTCATGTGCTATGTAACTTCTAAATAAATTCATTACAATAACCCAAAATATCTATATGATAAAACCATGTGGTTGAAGTCCAAATGCAGGAATTTCTCTTTCTCACTACTGACTTCATTGATTTTTTAAAGTTTTATATTGGTTCACATGAATCACACATTTAGGTTAATGCTTCTTCCTTTTAATCTCTTTAAGGAGCTTTCTTCTTAAAGATTTTTGTTCAGTTGTCCAAGTTTAGAATAATATCCTTGGTCCAAATTTAGAATAATTTTTTTCCATGGATGGTTTTAATATCTGATATAAAGTTATATTACATCTTTTTCTTCTCCTAAAGGTTCATATTTCTGAAAGAAAAATGTTTGAATTGGATATGTAGGCACACCTAAAACTTACAATAATATTTATACATGTTCATATAATACCCCTCAGCACTCAATATCAGAAACTCAACCTTATTAAGTAATACACCACTGATGCTAGACATGTAAAACTTCAACAAATGGTGCATATTAATTTCTACTTCAATTACTTAAATAGTATGATGGTGCCTTTCTTTGTATTTCTTACTTCTTCTTAAGAAATTGGCTTCAGCTTATAATGACTATTACACAATCACGACTGCTTAATGCCATCTTTATTCTACATAAAGTCAGAACCAGATGAAATCATAAAAAAGGAAAGAATGCTTAGCCTAAAAGTTAAATCTACTTGTCTTATGATACATTTGTAGGTACAATATAAAAGAGATTTTGTATTTTAATTGAGATACAAATGAATCTTTGCAATCATTAGTAGTTTCTCACTCCTAGCCATCCTGCAAAGGCTTTTATGATGGTAGTTAGTCATCAAGTATCTGCAAAGTCAAAACTGATTGGTGAGCAGCAGTAATTCCTGAGCCAGTTAGTTCCTTCAATGCGTCATCATTACTTATCCTCCTTCTTGGATCTTGTTAACAATGTTTTTTTTAGCAAATCTTAAATGTTAGCTATTTGTAAGCAACTTGAATAGCTTCAGAAACATGGCTTTAGTAATGTAACATCCTTTGATGCTAAAAAATATGGCTGTGATGGAGACAAGTTTGGGAGAGCTAGTTTCTGAACTTACTGCTTCTGTGTGGTACCTTGTTTTTGATGAGTGATGTATGTAATTCTTAGGTTAAATTCCTGAAATCCTAATCACTGAGTGATCTCTAGGAGTCCAAATGCCTGACCTGGTATATATTCTATCTTCATTTCCCATTCTCTTCCAATTTTTTTCACAACTTTGAACAATCATTTGAACTTAAGAGTCACAATTGCTGTCCTTGTAGAGGACACATCTTTAATGAGTAACATTAGATGTTGTATTGTCTGTATATTGGAAATGCAAGCCAAAGCTTTATTTTTATATAATTCATATGTAGTTTGCAAGACTTGATGGGCGAAATAATGAGATATAGAGGGAGTCTCATATACCTAATAATAAACCCAAGCATTAGTTACTGATAAATAATACTTCAAATCCTCAGATTAACTAAGTTTTGAATAGTGATAAATGGGAGTTACTTGATCAATTGGTAAAGTACAAAATCCTTGTTTTGCCTTTGACATCTGTAAAAGTTACTATTAATTTCCTGGGCTCGTTGCATTTTAAAATACAATTACATTAAGTCAGTAGATGTGTTAAGCTTGAGGTGTTGGGAGATCGCTATTCTTGTTTGTTTTATTCAAATAATTTTAAGTCTTCTGGTGAAAATCTTAGATATCTTGGGCAAAAGGCTTTTTTTTTTTTTTTTCATCTACTTTTTTTGGGGTGTTATATTGTATGTCACCATTGTACCATGTTTGTACCATATTTTTTGGTTTCTTATTGCTATAAATTGTTTACTTGGGAACAAATGTAACTTTAATAGCATTGATAGTGAACTTGCTCAAAACTTAACAAGACAAGACTGTAGTTTGAAATTTATATTTTGATTTTGAAGCTTATGAAATCAGTAATATGGCACTTCAAGTTAAGCAATATTTGTAAAATTTCAAACAATGAAGAAGCGCTTGCAGTCCAGTCTAGGATTAAACTCCTCTTAAGAAAAGCCATTTGTATTAAAGGAAAAGCAAAATCCAGGGAAAACTAAGATTACCGTAGGGGTTTTTAATTTTATTTTTTATCATCTGGATACCTGTAGGAATTCAATGCCAACCATTTAGCATCGGTTTTAAGGAGAAGATCACAGAGGTAGCAACCTTACATCGTTTATTTGGTTGCATTTCATTTCACTCAATACTTAGATGGTTAGCTTGTCATGTCTTTCTTGTGTCATTCTTGTACTATCTTGTAGGATCATGTCTGAATTGAGGTTTATGAATTTACAGAATTGTATTTGTAAGTGCTGAAACAGAATCTAGAAGAACGCAAAGCAAACTCAGTCTAATATAGAAAAATGCAAAGCAAACTCTGTCGAATGTCTTCTAATTAGCAATATGATATCTTTTGGTACTGGTACTTTATGTAATGGTTTGGAGAGCATTATAAGTAGGTAAATTGTTATCAGGCATAAATTTATATGGGCATTAAATTGAAATGGAATAATGATTTCTGTTATAGATATTTCTAATATCTGGCTTGAAGACCTTGCTGGTGGTTTTTATGTGGTTTCTCTTTGCACTTTTTGTTTGCTCAACTGACAACTAGCAGAACTAGTGCTGATACTTTTTATGTTTATTCTTGAAGGTGGTTACTTGTGGCAATGTGCCTCTTGAATCATCATTCCGAAGAGTTCCTAGATGTGTCTATACATCTACAAGCTTATATGAGTATCGAGGATGGGATTCAAAACCAGCCAACCCTAAACATCGTCATTTTACATGGGGACTGAGGTCATTGGAGGTTAGTGCCCTAAATATTGTGTCCGTGATTTTGGTTGGTGATTATTATCTTTTGAATCCCTTTTCAACCATTCTGGAAGTTTTTTAAAGGGGAAAAAGAAGCATTTTTCTTTCCTATTTTCTGACTAGAATGAAAAACTGAAGTTGAAGAATTTTCTTCCTGAATTCAAGGATCAAGAACCTTTGATGAGGAGATTATTTTTAAAATGACATTGAGAATTCATTGTTCGTATATCTCACTGGAATTTTCTCTCCCTGTTGTTTGATAGAGGCATGTGGTTGACTTCTACATCTCTGATTTCCAATCTGGGTTGAGAGCACTGGTTAAGACTGGAAGTGGTGCAAGGGTAACTCCTTTTGTCGATGACTCTGTCATTATTGATATTAAACCAGAGAACAAAGACATGTCACCAGATTTTATCAGGTGGTTGGGACAAAAAAATCTTTCGAGTGATGACCGTATGATGAGATTGAAAGAAGGGTATAGTGCTTTCTCTTGTTGAGTTATAAGTTCATTCTCTTCATTGGATTATTGCACATGCCTTAATGTTGGAGCAGAGCTTAATGAATGTTTCTTGCAGCGTTCAATTTATAAATACATCATTCAAGTTTTTTATTTGACAATCAATATAAGTTGGTCACATTGGAAACTAAAACTGCTGTTTTTGCAGGTACATTAAAGAAGGTAGCACAGTTAGTGTGATGGGAATAGTTCAGAGAAATGAAAATGTCCTTATGATTGTCCCTCCACCTGAACCAATAGCAACTGGATGGCAATGGGCCAAATGTATCTTTCCAACTAGTCTTGATGGTATAATTTTGAGATGCGAAGATACATCAAGTAACGATGTGATCCCTGTCTAGTAAGTAGCATGTTTGTGCATCAGAAACTTCTTCAAGTGTTGAAAAATATTAGTTCCCTCTACTAATTTGATGGTGATGTGTGGTGGTTTTGTAGTGATGAGTGATTATTAGTGTGATGGCTTAAAAATGAGGTGCTGGGTTCATTTCTTTTTTCTTTTTTTTTTTTTCCTTAATCTTGGTGTATAGTTTTGGGGATTGCTTTTCATTTTTTTGGGGATTGAAGATTAATGGGGGCTGGTCTGATGTAGTGGAGAATGTTACATATTATTTGAGCACGTTGTTATGTTGGTGAAGAAAAGGAAACAATTACTAGTAAAATTTACTCTTCCACTTGGAACTTCAATTGTTTGATGATCCCCAGCTAAATGCTGAAAAGTCTGTCATTTTAGTTTATTTTAGCATCATATTTGATCCTGTCTGTTGTGAAAACTATTTATTGGATTCTTTCGTGGATATCCTGTTATTTCTTAGTGTGTTTTTTTTCTTCCTGGTCAAGTGTTACATATTTTCGGGAAGAGGGATGGGGGGTTTGCTTGCCCTCCCTTGGATTCCCTGCACTCTGACCATGATTGTTCATTGTTGTTGAAAGTTGGATCATCTGTATAGAAGGAAATATTTGATGGATAAATTGATTTATTTTCCCGTGTCAACAAAATCTTTTTATTTCCTATTTCTGTAAATGAAGATCCAATTGTTGACTTGTTTCTACTTGAATGATCCAAAAATATTGAGCTTAATGCAAGTATGATGTATGATTCTTTTTCCCCTTTCTGTCTTCAATGTTTTTCATTGAATTTTGTTGTAATTATAGTGACTGAAATTATGGACTTAAAAAGGGAAAATATAAGAAGAAATTGGGGGAAGGGGTGGGGTTTGGCAAATGGAAGTTATAAATATGCAAAAGAAAATCAAGCATAAGATGTGAGTGTTTTTGTAATGGAACCAATAATTGTATCATTTTTCTTTCATCTGTTTTTGATCTCACTAAAGATTTTTATTCAGGGGTGACAATTTAGAGTCATGCTATAGTGCAATATATATAACATATTTTCTTAGATATTGTTAATTTTTTAGTTATAATTTCTAACCTTCTTATTTCTTATTATTTTTTAATTTTTTGTTGTAAATTCTGAATTTTTTGTGGTAATCTTTAAGATATGACCTATAAAATAGTAATTATGACCTAAAAAAAAATTAAATTGTAACAAAAGAGTCGGAAATTAGATCAAAAAAGTTAAAAATATTAAAAAAATATTTATGCGTCATAGCCCTACCTGACAATTCACTAATGTTCGGAAGAGTTATAAAAAGCTTGGGTCAACACAAGCACCAAATCTTTTTATTTAACTGTAATGGCCTTAGTCATAGGTACTCTTTAAGTACCGTTGTCGTGTATGAAATTTAAAATTTTTATTTTATAAATTTTAAAATAAATAAAATATATTAAAATATATATAATAAATATTAAATAATATTTTAAATATATAAAAAAATTTAAAATATTATTTAAAATCTAAAAAAAAAAAAAGGAAACAATTGTATCGAAATCTATCCTAACTTTAATATATCAAAAATAATTCACTACATTTAATTTATTTTATTATTATTTTTAATTTAAATGACATATTTAACCTTTCTTTCAAGTTAAATTTTAACATATAAAACCTAGTCGTTGCATTTAACATATTTAACATGATTTAATACAATTTACACTTTTTAATAATTTTAAATAAATTGAATTTATTTTAACTTACTTCTCAAAATAAATAATAATAATATTAATGATAATAGTCAACATCCAAATTTGCAGCCCTAACTGTATTGCAGTGTATTTGATGTCATATGTGTTAACTCTTGTTTTAGGCTCACCATTTTTCAAAAAATTAAAAAAAAGTAAGCGTGGGGGGTGGCGGGGGTGTGGGTGTGGGTGTGGGTGTGGGTGTGGTCAAATAAGACTTGGGATTTTGTTGGCATGACCTAAAATATTGACAAAACATGCCATAGTTTATGTAGACAAACCCTACTTATATAGTGACAATTTTTATTTTTTTAAAAAAAAAATTAAAAATAGATAAATAACCAAAACATGATTGACATCACTAATGCCACTCAAATGAAGTGTCAACATCATACACAATAAATACCCAATTAAGTTGTGATTGTGATTATTTAAAATAATAATTACCAATTTAAATAAATAAAGAAAACAATGAATTGTCCCCATAAATATATATATATATATATATATATATGCATGAAAGAACATTAATAGTTGTCTGCCACTAAGCCAAACAGCTAGCAATTTTAGAAATTTAGACAAAGGTTTGAATATAATACTATTAATAGACTATGACTGGGACTAGGAGATAAACCCAAATCCAAAATCCCTTGAAATTTCTTTCAAATAATAATAATAAAAAATATTTTAATTTAGTCAAACAAGATTTCAAAATATAACAATTGATTTCAATCTATTAGATATAAAATATATATAATTTTTTTTAATTCTTATATTAATTATTTATAATTTTATATTCGCATTTCACATATTTTTTATATTTTAAATTTTAAATTTTATATTAATTTTTATATTATATATTTAAAGTATAACAAAATTATGAAAATAGACTAATTGTGATATCATATTTTTCTTATTTATCATTAATTTAATTACTTTTCAAATATTTCTACATTCATTTATAAAATTAATATTCAACACTGTACACATAATGCTTAGCACTAAAATACTAACAAAATACAAACTATAATATAATCATTTTATTATATCAAAAAATGAGTAATTTATAAAATTTATTACTTCATATTCTCATTTAGTCCGATAACATTAAGATATCAAATACCATAGAATAATTGTTAAAATTAATAGAGTTTTAAAAAAATAAATTAAAATAAAAGATGTTATAGTCAATTAGAGTCTATAATAAAATTATTATAATTTTATTTTTAATAGAAAATGTGTAGTATGAAAATCATATCCTTGTTTAGTCTAATGACATTAATATATGAATACTATGCATATATTTTTAAAAAACCAAATTAAATTTTCACAAAATAATCTAATTCTTATAATTGTCAATTTAACGGTACATTAATTTTTTATTAAAATTAATATAATAAATATTTCATGATTTATAAAGTATTTTTTAAGATACCAAAATACATACAAATCTATTGAAATTAACTGTTAAATTGTATAATTTTTATTTTAAGTTTTATCATATAACTTCTTTGAGATAAACGGTAATCTAATTTTGTGATAAATTTTATAAAAATACAAATTTAATTTTTTTTTAAAAAATTATTTTTAATTAATTTATTTTTTATAAGTAAAATTTTAATTAATTTATTTTTATTTAGCTTTTAGAGCTTACACATTTTTGTAGCTGGCTTGGGGCTTGGTCCATTCCAACTCAACTCATATGGCCTGTAAACCTAATAAAATTACATCTAAAATTATAATATAAACTAAGAACTCGCAAGGCTTGGCTTGAGTTAGAAAATGGAATAATGTTTGGTTTCGTTTATAAAAATTGACCAAAAAATAAGGTTATATTTGATTTCGTTTATAAAAATAGACTAAAATTAAAAATAATAATATTTAATTCATTATAATCTCAATTATTAGATATATATTTTTTAAAATAAATAAATAATATTTTATTAAAAATTATAATCATATATATTAATTTTTTATATCATTTAAAAAATAAAAAATAAAATAACATTTAATACAAATAAATTAATATTTTATTTATAAAAAAAAATAAATAAAATATATATTTATTTTTATTTAATTAATTTATAATTAAAAAGGAGCTACGTATAATTTATTATAAAATAAAATTTTTATAAATTTTATGTGATAAGATAAATTTTTTTATTTTTAAAAAATTAAAAAAATTAGGAAACAAAAGAATTAATAAAGGTTATTATTGACATTTCACAAGAAAAGTAATGAGACAACGTTAGTCATTTCGATAACCTAATAAAGAGAGAGAGGAAGTTATCCACTGCTCTTCAAATCAAAAACACTTTCAAAGTGACAATTAATAATGATTTGTTTTTTTTAATTTTCTGTCCTAAAAATCATTTTTGCTTCGGTTTGGAGGCTTTTGACGGCGGAGACACATCCCACCAGTTGTTGCGGCTCTATCAAGTGACACTCAATTTTCATTTCTACATTTATATTTCTAGAGAGAGAATCTCTTTCCAATTTCTTACTCGGAGAAAGTATCATCAACGCCAACGCACTACAGCACCCAAATGTCTCCAAATCTTCAGATTTCTTCTTCAACAATATCTTCTACTACTTGTACTGCTACTTTTACTGGTAACTTTGTATTTTTTTCTTTATTTTAATTCCCATTTTTGTTCCTTTTTTCTGTTCTTTATTTTTGTACAACATTTTAGCTTCCGAAACACCCCAAACCTCTGCTTGTTTCCTTAGATCTTTTCCATTTTCTTCTGTTGTGCTCGAAATGGTGATTTGGGTATGGTTTGTTTTCTTGAATTGGGCTGAAAATTTGCTTCTTTTGCTGTGGAGGTCATTGCACTGGTCAAATTTTTCTAAAAATGGAAGATTTTGATTTTTTTTTTTTTTGGTGATTTGATTGAACTGGGCATCCTTCTTTATGGATTTTTTTTTCGCTTGTTTGTGTAGAAAATGTTGGATAAGGAAAGAGATAATGAGTATTAAATCATGGATTTAGCATTGTAGTGGACTGATATTGGACTAGTTTGTGCTAAAGTTGAGCTCTTAAGCTTGAAATACCTAGTTGTTCTTTGTAGATCTTCTTCATTTTAATGATTTTTGGTTAAAATGGTGGTAACGGTATACTGGTTTCTTTGATTTGGATGATGAGTTTTGTTCTGTAGGTGTTACGTTTGTGTAGATGTTGCCTTTAAGATGAAATAGATAGTTCGGATCTTATTAAACATTTTCGCTTGTTTGTTTGATGGTTGAGAAAACAAAAGATAGGAAAAGAACTTCAAAGTATTCATATTATATTTTACTCATTTGAAATTATAGTCTCGGATCTCATTTCTTTTAAGATAATATTTGAAAGGGTGATTTGTGATGATTGATTCTGATTCTGTTGATGGTAGAAATCTGTAAATGTTTTCTTTGACCTCCTAGGTCACTAGAAGATAAAATATTCTCATGACATGTCTTTCTTCTTAACAAGATGATTGGTTTCTAGAATTGGTAATTTTTGAAAAAACTCGAAAACAAATTTATCATTTAAAGTCTTAATATGACAGTATCTAACACTCAACTAGACTCTCAAGTCCTGAATCCCTTCATTTTGGGCCAGATATTCTTCTTTATCTTGATTTTTATCAAAATTTGATGCTTAGTGGTGGCAGCGTGGGTATATTATCTTCTTCTTTCTTTTTCTATGAAATGCAAGATTCTGAGCTTTCTTTATTCAAGCTATCCTAGTTTTCATTTGAATGAAATGTGTGGGTGTAGAAGGGATACCTAGTATTTGAATTTAAAATTTTTAGTCCAGACAGGTTCACCAAACTCCTCTGTTTATTGCCTCACATTTGAATTGGGCATGATTTATTTGATTCTCTAACTGGTGACATAGATATCTTTTGGTGATGACTTAACATCTTATAAATTTAGGTAAATTCATTTTTACATTGTTTTGTTTGTTAAATGTGTAGACAAGGGCAAACTTGAAGAACTTGTTTTAGGCCTTAACAGTAAGACATGTACATGTTGACATCCAGTTCATGATAGCATGAAGTTTACATCTATTGTTTGTGCTAGTTAACAATGCTCCTGATTTCTATGGTACTTTCTGTTCTTAGGTGGACTGTGAAAATTGCATCAACGTACAACTATTGGTGTTTGGCTTGTAGTTTTGTGTGGAGTCTCTTAGAATAGCAAGATGGGTACCAGATTCCCATCACATAAGCTCAGTAATGGCCTTTACGTATCAGGCCTGCCTGAGCAGCCCAAAGAAAGGACACCGACAATGAGTTCAGTAGCCATGCCTTATACCGGTGGTGATATAAAAAAATCTGGAGAACTGGGGAAAATGTTTGATATCCCTGTTGATGGTTCCAAGTCTAGGAAGTCTGGACCTATAAGTAGTGCTCCTTCAAGGACTGGATCTTTTGGTGGTGCTGCTTCTCATTCAGGACCGATCATGCCTAATGCAGCAGCTAGAGCTGCATATACAACGTCTGGTCCTGCATCTTCTGGAGGCATGTCCAGTTCAGCTTCATTAAAGAAGTCAAATTCTGGACCACTTAATAGACATGGGGATACAGTAAAGAAATCTTCTGGCCCTCAATCTGGAGGAGTTACACCAAGTGGCCGCCAAAACTCTGGACCCCTTGCTCCTGTTCTCCCAACAACTGGTCTTATTACATCTGGACCCATCTCTTCGGGACCGCTGAACTCATCTGGGGCACCTAGAAAGGTATCTGGTCCTTTGGATTCTATGGGATCAATGAAAATACCAAGCTCTGTTGCACAGAATCAGGCTGTGACTGTTCTTAGCCAAGATGAGGACTTCTCCTTCAAGAGGAATTTCCCAAAGCCAATATTTTGGTCATTGATTCTACTTTTTGTGATGGGATTTATCGCTGGTGGTTTTATTCTTGGAGCAGTCCACAATGCCATTCTCCTCATTGTTGTTGTGGTCCTTTTTGGTGCTGTTGCTGCTTTGTTTGGTTGGAATACTTTTTGGGGAAGAAAAGCTATAATTAGTTATATTGCTCATTATACAGATGCTGAGCTTAGAAATGCCAAGAATGACCAATTTGTGAAGATCTCTGGGGTATTTGATTTACTTAATGCCATCTTTTGAATTTAATACATATTTCTTAGTTTATAAGGAAAAGAAATGCAATTATTCTTGCCAAATGCTTGAATCTGCTTCTAGATGGTTATTTTATTTTTCTGATTTTGTGTACTTGCATTGTTGATTGTTGTAGAAAGTTTGTTATGAGTAGAGATATAATTTGAAGAGTTAGAATTACCTGGGTTTTGTTTAGGAAACTACGTTTTGTCCTCAGTAAAAAATAAAAAAATCATGATGGCAGGATAGTATGTAGAAGAAATTAGGATAGTCTAATAAATCTAATGTAACTTCCATTCCAGTTTTGGAGCAGATATTACAAAACTATATAGGAGGTATCCTACTTTTGTTTTCTGCTTGTTGATGAACATTGCATTGCAAAATTTATTTGCTATTAAGTTGTGTTACTAGATATTTTTAGAAACATAAACTAAATTTTATAGATGGCTTGCAAATTCTGACATGAATCTTTCTTAATATGTAGCATGCATGTGGGGTTTACCAATACAATGTACTTCATTTAATGTTTGCTCACTCTTATGATTTTGTGCACTCTTTCTTATTTCTCTCCCTCTCTCTCTCTTTTTTTTTTTTTTTTTTAGAGAGAGAGAGAGAGAGAGAGAGCTATTTCCAATGTTTGTCTTAGAGTTGAGCTTCTAAGAGATATAAATCTTGTATATAGGGACATTCAATCCTTGAAGACATAATCTCTGAATGATATATGGTTTCACATACTTGTGGTATGCTCATTTTTGTGGTTGTTCTTTAACATTTGGATAATTTTGAATCTTGTTGATCTAAAATGTTTGGGTATGTTCTTGAAGGTAGTCACTTGTGGTAATGTGCCCCTTGAATCATCCTTCCAGAAAGTTCCTAGATGTATATATACATCCACAAGTTTGTACGAGTACCGAGGATGGGATTCAAAGGCTGCCAACCCTACACATCGTCGTTTTACATGGGGGCTCAGATCGTCAGAAGTGAGTAATTGAAAATTTGACATGGTAAATTTGATTTATAGTTTATCATCTGAGAAATGTAGTATTGAGTTTCCTGTGTTATTTTGGGTTGTTTGTCCCTTTATTTTGTTTTTGGTTTTGATTTTTTAGTCTACATTAACATATTTTTCTCCCATTACAACTTATCAACGTACTCAGAAGCTTTGGTCGAGAAATAGTATCCTCTATGTAAAACTTGAAGTGATACAGGTTATCTCATTGGTAAGGGTTGTTTTCTGGTTTGTGTACAGGACTAAGTTCTTGCATGTTTATTCAGAACCTGAACTACTGTTACCTTCTTACCATGTCAATCCCTGTTTTTCTTTTATGTACGCCTTCATCTCTTTGCCGGCTGTTTGTACAATTCAAATTGATGTGAGGGGTATTAATATGCTATTATCAGGGACTCCTTTTCCCCGTGGGATACACCTTTGACCTAGCTTTGATGTTTCACGCTGCTGACCAGATTCTATTGCATAATGTAATTTGCAGAGGCGTGCAGTTGACTTTTACATCTCTGATTTCCAGTCTGGGTTAAGAGCATTGGTTAAATCTGGGTGTGGAGCGAGGGTGACTCCTTATGTTGACGATTCCCTTGTGATTGATGTCAATCCGTCTAAAGAAGATTTATCTCCCGAGTTCATCAGGTGGTTGAGAGAGAGGAATCTTTCAAGTGATGATCGTGTAATGCGACTAAAAGAAGGGTAAATGCTATAATTGTTGGGCTGCTTTCTGTTAATTCATATTAGCTGTTAATTATATGCTGTTTTTTAAGTGTCCAAATCTTTTAAGATGGTATTCGATGTATAGATATATCAAAGAAGGAAGCACTGTTAGTGTAATGGGAGTTGTTCAGAGGAATGACAATGTGCTCATGATTGTCCCTCCGCCTGAGCCAATCACAACAGGATGCCAATGGGCCAAATGTATTGTTCCAGCTAGCCTCGATGGTATTGTATTGAGATGTGAAGATGCGTCCAAGAATGATGTCATACCAGTTTAGTAGTATGTGCATTGTAAACTTTTTCTTCCATTTTGCTCATTTAAGTTTTTTTTTTTCCTTTTTCTTTTTTACTCTTAATATTTGATGCTCCGGATAGTGAAGTTGGTGGTATTTGAGGAGTAATAGTGATTGTGATAGTTGAATTTGTGGGTGGCGCGGTGGTGCTTTTTCACATTACCTTCTTGTATAGCTCTTCAGGCTTTCTTTCCCATTTGTTTTTTTCAAGGGAGTAATGGCTTTTGCGATGGAGGTTGGTTGAGAACTAGGAATTTTATGTGTGAGCAGATTGCAGTAATGTTGAATAGAACAAAACAAATGCTATGAGATGTCAAGCATATTGTCTTCACTTACAGTCTTGCAGTGCTTGCTTGTCTACTTTTATAATGCTGGAATTTGTATAAGTTGAGCTTGCTGATGCAATATATTTAAGAATTGATTTGTATTTGATGAATTGATGATCTCATCAATAGTGCATATACCATACAGTTTAGCGTTTAATTCTTTATGATAACTTACTCGACAAAAAGTTACGAGTTTTGTGTGTTCTAATGATTGAAGCTTGTAGGGTTTTGATAGAATCCAGTTTCTAACTCAAGCTCAGATAAATATTCTAGTAATCTAAAGGGAAAAAAGAAAGTTGTTCATGTTACTTGGTTTGGATATCAATTATTGCATGCCCGTGTAATGCTTTACTAGATGGCAAGTTCCTGAGCCATGTGCTTATGTAGTAGCAAAGGGAGAGCATAATAATTTGCTTTATAGAAAAATGCTTTTCTAAGTTAAGGAGGGAGGCTTTATTTTAAAGCAACTTGGTAGTTCTTAACAGACCTAATCAAACATGAATGAGGAAATTTTTTATATGAAGAAATCGTTTTTGTTTTGGACTGAATTCTTTCTTAAGCAACGCATTAGTGTGTGTGAAAGCCAATTGGGTTGAATGCGAAAAGGGCAAATACAAGATTCAAAATCATTTACTGTTTGGATCTTGGCCATCGCTTGAGTCCTGGTGCTAGGTTGGCTTGCACTTGTTCTATTTTATTCATTTAAAAAAAAAAAAAGAAACAGAGAAATTACTGTGTGGACTCATGCATTTGATTTATTAAGTTATAATGTAAATAATTTAGTTTAATCAAATGGGCAATCAGTGGGAGGTTCTAATCTATTTATAACATATGTGGAAATTAGCTTTTTATAATTAATTAATTTATGAAATAGTAGTGATATTAAATTAAAAATTTGTTAAGATCAATCTTTGGATCAGCTGTGTTTTAGTTGGCATGATCTGTTTCTCTTAAAAAATTTTGTGAAAATTTATTATTATTTTTGAATTACAAAATTACAATAATAATAATTTTAATACAAGTAGTACATACAATTTTTTTTTTTACAGCATGGATTTTCTTGAATTAATTTACAAATTTTTTCATATTAATTTACAGGTTTTAAAAATATATCAATACTACAAAAAAAAAAAAAAAATCTTTTATTATTTTAAAAAAATATATTTGATGATATTAAGTATTGCAAGTTCAAACCATAACTTTTGCAAATATTATTAACTTAAAAGCAAATAATAATAATAAAAATATTTATTTGAAGTGTTAATTTTTTTTTTTTATAATTTTGAAATAATTTTAAAACCTATATAATAATAATAAAAAATTTATAAATTTATTCAAGAAAATCCATGCTGTAAAAAAAAAAATTGTATGTACTACTTGTATTAAAATTATTATTATTGTAATTTTGTAATTCAAAAATAATAATAAATTTTCACAAAATTTTTTAAGAGAAACAGATCATGCCAACTAAAACACAGCNTATAAAATTAGTATAATTAAATATATAATAGATAATTTGTGGTGTTCAAATCAGTTAAATAACTTTTTAAATACATTATACATTTTTAAAATTCATTTATCAAATCAAATATAAACTTTAAATAGAAAAAATAAAATAAAAAATTCAAATAATAATAATAATAATAATAATAATGTAGAGTAACAAATCTGGCGATGTCGGTATCAGGAACCTGTTCGGTCCCAATTCAAGATCTCTCCGATTTTACAAAGACACCGTGTGAAAGTTGAACGAAGAAGAATTAACTATTTTCACTTATCTTATTCTTTACAAATTGATGTCTGCATAATCACATTGTGAAAATCTCGATCAGTTACATGAGAGATGGGACGCTCATCTGGCGGGAAACACATGTCGCCGGCAAGATTGGTGTTGGCGATATTTGTGATGATTTTAGGATTTGCGTTAATAGCTGATTTCTTATGGGCTTCTTCTTCCAAGTTCACTTCATCTTACTTAAAGATCGCCTCCAATTGGTCTCCTCCGACCTCTGTAATCTTGCCCAACAACCCACGAAAGGTAAGACTTACATTGTTTGTTCAACTGCTTAATTACAATGAATTTTGACGTGTGATGATTAACCCCAAAGTTAGATTATTACTAGTCAAGCTATTTGTTCTGATTTTTTGCGATGGGCATGTCAGATTTTGTTGAGTGGTGCAATTGGATGTCTTAAAAGTTAAAACCTGAGCTTAATTGTACTGAAAGAAGTTCATAAGTAAAACCCAAATGTAAATTTAATAATTTTCGGTTTTATCTTTGGCAAGTAAAATGCATGCGGGTAAGGGCACCAGTTTTTGTTCTTTCCATTTTTTGATTGAGTGTAGTTCAGCTCCTGGTAAAGTCTCAAAGTAATGCAATTGCAGCCAGGTTGTTAAGTGCTAACGTCAAATATGTGGAACTTAAGCTATTCAGAATGACATTGCTGTTAAATCAAGTGTTTTATAAGCAATAATATCATTGCATCTGATTATTTACTGCTAATTGTGGCCGCTGGGATCCGGATAAGTCTTGTTGCTGCTCAATTTTGCCCAAAAAGTTTGATAAGAGGTATGAAATGGTATAAACCTATTTAGATGGTTAGTAAATGCAAGAAGTAATGTAGTAGTTACAGTTCAGCATTATCCTTGATCCTAATAGACGTCATCTTCAAAGTCATTTGAGCTTAGTGAATTTTGCTTATGCTTCAGTGTGTTGATCACAAAATGTGTCAAAATCAATGACGGGTCCATTGGTCTATATGGTCCCTGAGTGACTGGTCATCAAATCAAAAAATTCAAGATTTTAGATCTTATATTTTTTGTTTTGTGATTTCGATTAAATGTTAATCCTCAGCCAACTTATGATGTCTGAGCAGACTAACTTTCAATCCAGAAAAAATTTAAAATAAAAAGGTAGAAAATAAAAGAGAATTCACCTTTGAACAAATTGTTATTTGGTGAGGAAATCTTGGGGTAAAGTACTTGGAATTTGATTCTTTCACTTTGGTAAAAAAATTGGAAATCCTAGTAAGTATGAGCTATTATGCTTATTTTCTTAGTCTGGTTAAGTTTTCTGCTTTTAGAAACTTGAATGTTGATACTTCATCTTTATTTTTGCAGCAACTTTTGAATTTGATTTGTTTGATTGACGAGGAAATGTAGTGAAAGAAAATTTTATATCCTTGTTTTAGATATTTGAAATTAATGATCAGCTGCATAATTTGTAGGAAGAAACTATTGAAGTTAAAAATAAGAAGAAAGATGTTGCTCCTGAGAGGGTCTTGTCAGCTACTTTTCAAGATTTACCTGCACCAGAATTGAAATGGGAAAAGATGGCAACAGCACCAGTTCCTCGTCTAGATGGGGCTGCAATACAGATTAAGAATCTTCTGTATGTGTTTGCTGGATATGGCACCATCGATTCTGTGAGAAACTTTTCTACTTCCTTTCATGTTTTAAAGTTCGGAATTGATTGCAGAGCTACATAAATTTGTTAATTGTTTCAGTCTATGATGTTTATTTTTATTCTCGTTTGATTTTTCCGTGCTCTCCTCAAGCCCTACCTAAACTTTTATGATTTAGAAATACCAATTTGCATCTTGTGAATGTGTCTAGAACTGCACATTCCCATTGTTGTCCTGTATATTCTAGAGAATCATGATCTATTCTTTTGAAAACCTTTTCAGCCAATTTTCATTTCTAATTTTGTTTTTGCAGGCTGCTGCATGATTCCTTAACATTTTTTTTTTTAATTTATTTTGTAAATACAGAATGTATATATGAACAGCTTTCTTTGTTATCCACCAATATCTGTTCCCTTTTTTTCATTATTGTGGACACTTTATGCTAAGGGCATCTGATTTTCTTCACTTTTCTTTTTCTTTTTTGCTTTCCATGAAATTAAGTTCCTTGTTTGAACAAGAAAAGTGGGTTTTTCTGTTAAAAAAAGAAAAAAGAAAAATATTGTAATGCCTGAAAAGATTTTTAATTTATTTTTATTTTCCAATTGATAACTTCTCTTGGGTCATCAATAGCTTCATTCGATATTCTTGGTTGATTTAAGTGTTAAAAAAGTATCTAATTGAAGTGAGTAATTGAAGTTAAATGCAACATATCATGGCAGCCACAGAACCCTCTTTTGTTGTCAGGGTTTACATGGAAAATTTCTTAAGCACCTTCCAGTGTTGGATCTCCTGCCATTCACTACTCCCACTCCTATACCCTCTGCTCGAACAAATAGGGGGATCCTTGGGAATTTTTAACACCCTTTCAATTTCTTATATTAGAAGAGCCAGGAGTGGAGAATACTTATTTTTCATTCCACATGTGCCGGCATTATATGTTACACATCATAACTTGTGCTTATAATTTACATTATTGATTGTATAGCTAATCTAACATTCCCTCTTTCTGCCTGTTTCTGTTCTATGAAACCTTCTCACTGTATATTTGAGCTAATTGAATTGTGATTGTTATTGTTTTCTATTCTCAGGTGCATTCGCATGTTGATATCTACAATTTCACAGATAATACGTGGGGAGGAAGATTTGATATGCCTAAAGAAATGGCACATTCACATTTAGGAATGGTTACAGATGGTAGATATATCTATGTGGTGACAGGACAATATGGTCCACAATGTAGAGGTCCTACTGCTCATACTTTTGTGCTTGATACCGAGACAAAGAAATGGAAGGACATGCCACCCTTACCGATTCCTCGGTATGTGTGCTTGTATCTATGCTATTACTGTTGAAAAGCATATGTTAGGCTTGCACAAGAGACACCCTTTTCTCATTCTCCATGGATATTGCACTGAGAAACATATTTTCTTCTTTTCTAATCTGTACTCATTTGCTTTTTTTTTTTTTTTACCCTGGTACTTATATATTGCTTTTTATTGCCCAATATTTGTTTTACCTGCTTTATTCCTTGACTAAAGGCTCAAATATATAGTCTAAGTGCCTTTGTATAAAGGGAAAAAGAGAAATAATGAGGAAGATGTTAAATTCCAACCTCTCGTTTTTATGTACTCTTGTGCTAAATGTTTTATTGCAACTTGTGTTGTGCACATAGTGGATTCTTTGTTTTCAGAAATGATAATGCATTTAAATGGGGTTCTTTCCTGTGGGTGTGAAAAATTTTATATTCTCGAAGAGGTTAAGGTTTGGATGGAGGGTTTTTATCCTTTCTTTAGCTTATGTGATTCTTCTTACGTATATTCAAACTTCTACAATCATCATATGCATTGTTTACTAACTTAATTTCTTGGTCTGTAAATGAAATTCAAATTGGCTTACCTTTGGATTTTAATCATAGTTGTTCTTTCTAGTGGGGTCATAATCCTAAATATGGTCTACTTAGCAGTTTTACTTGGTGGATGACTAACAACAAAGTCTTTCTCTGGCCAGGGTAAAATAGCAACGCCATGCTGTGCTGCTGTAATCTATGAGGGCTATTGTTATTTGTTGTCTAAGTTTGTTTATGATTTTGTAATCATATTTCTGCTGTTTCAGCATTTTGTGCAAAAGGTCTTAACATAATAATTCTCAGGTATGCACCTGCAACTCAACTTTGGAGAGGTAGACTCCATGTGATGGGTGGCAGTGGGGTGAATCGGCATACACCTGCTTTGGAGCATTGGAGCCTTGTGGTTAAGGATGGAAAACCGTTAGAAAAGCAGTGGAGAACTGAAATTCCAATTCCTCGTGGAGGACCTCATAGGTTTGTTGACTTATTATGTTATGTATAAAGGTTTGGTAATTTTTATTATGAGCATTTCATACTGCCATATATTAGAAAGTGATAATTTTATAAACAATGTTTGAATGCCTTGGTGTCATATTCTTACGCTGATGGTTTAGACTTCTGTGACATATATGTGTGCACTTCTAGGGAGTCTCTGCTTCAGATGGTATCTTAAAGAAGTTTTTGTATCTTGACAAGATACCAAATAATTTCTGAATTTTGAAGGTCAGTTATATACGTGCAATGTGATGTACTTAGGAAGATGGTGGTGATTTCCAATTCCACCCTAGCCTCAATTTTATGGTTGAAATCCATGCTGCCAAATGCAGCCTTAGAAAAAAAAGTTGCCCAATTCAGAGGAGCCATCCTCTAGAAAGCCGGAAAAGAGTGCAATTTACCTAAGGGTCCGGTCCTACTGTTAATTTCCTTAGACATCAGTGTTATCCATCAACCCTCTTCCCATCAGGCTTCCCTCTCTCTCTGTGCTCTTTATAGTTAAAGATTTCATTGCCAGTTCAATGACGCCACCTTGAATTTCCTATAGTGAAGGATGCAATCATAAAAGTTGTCTTTTGTTAAGCTTTTCCTCTAATTTATCTAATACCACAACAAATAATGTAGGTTATAAATGCTAGCTACCTTTTTAACCCAGTTTGAATCATTTCTCCTTGATGTAAATCTTATTTCAAGATCATTTTCCTTATTCCTTTTGGCTTTGATTATATGGGTGGCTAAAGCTCCTTGTAAGGTTAAATTTTTCTCTTGATTTGTGGAAGGATTAATCTCATGATATTTATGCAGAGTATGATTCCTTGCTTGAAAGGATGTTAAGGATTTTAACTTGGCATAAAATGCATTTTTCAGCTGTGGGATGAAGATACTGAAATTATTTTAGGACATCTCTATGATTTATAGGTTATGAGAATTAGTTTTCTGTGCAGCCAATGATATAAGCATCTTTCAATTGAATCTTTCTCTATGTAAATCTCACTTGCTTTCTTTCTCATAAATTTGATTTAGGGCTTGTGTTGTGGTTGATGATCGGCTACTTGTTATTGGTGGTCAAGAAGGCGATTTTATGGCTAAACCTGGATCACCAATTTTCAAGTGCTCTCGCAGGAATGAGGTAAATTTGTTTACTATATGTTTGTTCAATGTATCTTTTTGAATGGGCTTTGACTAATCTGATCATCATTTGCATTGCAATGAGAGTCCTGTTAACATCTTTTTGTTGGTATGGAATTTTATTTGGGGGAGAATTATTATTTTTTATATTGTCAGGTGATACAGTTGATGCACAAGAATTGGAACACATGGCTTACTACTCACAACTGTTAGAAAATTTATGAGTGCAATTGTTTTACCTGACAATATCTACTGACAGATTATGTTTGTAGAAGCTCCTTTTCTGTAGAGGAATTGGTTAAGCATTTTCTTCTCTTTAATGTTTTTGGAGTTTTATTTTGCATCTTTGCCTGCATACTGATAATTTGTTTCTTATTGGGTGTCTAGGAATCATACTAGTCCGGGTTATCTATTGTTTTTGAGAAATTTTGAAGCCATGTAACAGCTACTGTTTAACATTGCAAGCATAAAATTTTTAGGGCTATTAGCTCATGTATGAATTTGGTTATTATAGTAGCATATCAAGATGTTTAATTCTTCTATGATGTTTCTGATTGTATTAAAATATTTGATTTTCATGTAAAGTTCTTTTATCACTAACAGATGCAATCAAAACCTTCTTTCTTGTATAATGTAGGAAAGGAGTACCTTTTAAATCTTAAATTCATTTTATTCCCAGAAAAATCTAGACGTTTGTGCATAAATTATGATTGATCATGTGAAAAATTGTATGGTTCAGTTCAATCTGGTTTGCAAGGTGTGAATTCAGTGCACTGTACATTATTATATGGGGTGACTAGTTGCTCCAATTGTAGTTCAGACCAAAGTTTCCTCTTAATTTCAAATTACTGCATGCTTGCCTTAAATGAAATCCAATGTGATTTTAAAACTGGCATAAAATTATATTTCTACTTCTCAGTGTTATTAATCTCCTTTATGCTACTAAACTAATTGTATGAAATACTTCTTGAAATTACTGAAGTTCTTTCGGGGTTGTTAGCGACAGAGAGATTGAAATCCACTTTTGATTTTTTGTTTCTTTCAATTGCTTGGCCCTCATCCCTCTCATTCTGTCCAACAAATTGCAGCTTTACTCTAAAATTTGTTGTTTCAGGTAGTCTATGATGATGTTTACATGCTGGATGATGAGATGAAATGGAAGGTCTTACCTCCTATGCCAAAACCGGATTCCCATATTGAATTTGCTTGGGTACTTGTCAACAATTCCATTGTGATTGTTGGAGGCACAACAGAGAAGCATCCTACGACCAAAAAGATGGTTCTGGTTGGAGAAATATTTCAGTTTAACTTAAATACATTGGTATTGTCTTTTTATATTTTATTTACTTCATCACCCTCATGTGCACACATTTGATTGTTTGCTTGATCGTTGCTCTCAGCATCCTGTGCTGAATGCAATATTGTGGGGTGCATTCTAAGGCTTGAAGTGCAAGTTAATTTCCTGCATCCTAGTACCTAGGGAAAGTGAATTTAATAAACTCACTGCCTAGGGGTATAAACCTAGCATTTTTCTCAAATTCAGGGACAGAGAAGCACTTGTACATTATTAGGTTTAAAGATAGCTCCATTATTTTCTAATGGTCAGATGAGCATCAAAATGAAAAATAATCCTTGACCATGGCTTGGTATAAGTTGTAAAGCAAATTAGTTGATGTTATTCCGTTTTACTAAGATTACAAAGAATCATTTTCAGATCTTTTAGCTTACAGAATACCTCTTATGTCTGCATTAATCAATGTCAGCAGCTGACAAATCTTATATCAGTGTATTTAGGCACAAAATGACTCAACTCAGGAAAAATTTGTAAATCCATCTCAATCATTTTATTTTCCAGGTCAAATTGTCATGTTATTGATTTTTCTTAAAAAATTTTTTGCTTTGGTAAATTTGTTGATCTCACTGTATTATTTATGTAATATGCTAACTTCTACAGAAGTCATTACTGATTGGTCATGTTTTTTTTCTTTTAACATTGGTAGAAGTGGTCAGTGATCGGTAAACTGCCTTACCGTGTGAAAACAACGCTAGCTGGGTACTGGAATGGATGGTTGTACTTCACATCAGGACAGCGCGATAAAGGACCAGCTGATCCTGCCCCGAGGAAGGTAGTCGGAGATATGTGGAGAACCAAACTGAAATTGAACTTGTGATCAAATATTCTAGTTGATTCTTTTTGTTGGGATCTTTCCCACTACATTTATTTCCCAGTTGTAACCAAGTCCAAAATGTTTTGTCTTGCTGTAATTCTTTTTTGCCCTTCTAAATAGCTTAGTCAACAATATTTTTTCTTTATAGTATGGTAACTTGGTGAAGGGAATAGAACTCCCATTTATTCTTAGGAAATACTGTATTTGTTTTTGTTTTTCCAGTGTATATCAACATTTGTCCACGTTACATATAATCAAAATTGCCATTGATTTCTTTATCAGTATTCCAACTAAAGTAATCCTGTCTATCGGAGGTCCAAAATTCAATTTAATCAGTTGAAATTGGTCGCTGCAGTTTAAATTTGTTTTATTTTGATATATTTTCACGATTGATTAAAGTTTTGTTGGGAATTGTGGTGTTTTTTTTTTTTTTTTTTGACAAAATATTTAATAATACTAATTTTTATAGAATTCACTTGTTAATTTTTTCAAAATTCACTTATTTTTTTTAATTAATATTTGATATAATATTCAACATGAATTTAATTAATATTCAGGCACCCTCTACTTACATTGTTAGTTAATATTTTTAAATTATTATTATTTTTTCAGATAAAATAAGTAATTAACTGTATAAATATTACATTGTTATCCTATGTTCTATATTATGAAAAAAAAAAAAAAGCAAAAAAAAAAAAAAAATTAGATAAGACAGATGAAAATAATATTAACACTTATATGTTAATTTGGATGGATTAATTTATACAGAGTTTATATGTTCTTGTATTATTTTGAGGCATTGTTTAACTTTAAATGAATTTTAACGTATCCATGTTTCAAGAATCAAGTACATTGAGATCAGCACTAGAGATTCGTGCAGCTTTTGAGTTTGAGCCCCGAAGAAGCCCATTTGCATGGCATGCATCATGCGCACGGGAG
>CP135551.1:3058297-3082269 GCA_032402905.1 Khaya senegalensis | reverse complement strand
GAACTTGTCATTATGTGCCATAGTATGTGAAGTTTTACATCATATGGTTAAAAAAATTGCAAACTAGCTATATACAAAATTGAACAGACATAGTAATATTTCAGCGACATGCACCATAGTACCATGACATTAAGATCATGTTACTTTACACAGGTTCTATTTGTACTAAATTTATACATTGAGGACCGATGTTTAATGATTAATCATCAAATTAAAGAGGTTTATTACTGTTTATGTGAAGAAGTCACTACCAAAGCTTTGAAATGGGTGGATTATTAATTTCGCCTCTGTTAATTTGGTTTGATGGCAATCTTAAAACTTTCTCTCTGTTTATGAAAGTTGACTTAGAGCTTTTAGTCATTTGAAGCACACATAGTTTTTGTTTTGAAGTTGAATAGAGTTTGAAACTTTTTTGAGATTGGATGTGGTTAGTAATTTATGATGATGTGCAAGTTATACATCTTCATCATTGATTTTTATCAACAATTTTATTTTCTTGTGGTTATCTATTTCTGATTAATTTTTTTGTATCCTTTTGTTGCATTTTAAATTATATTTAACATAGAAAATGTAGCTTTTGTAGTTTTTCTTGGAATTTGTACTAAAAGGAGATTTTTTTCCCTCTATAGCAAGCTGCTTTTGTGCTAAATGCTTCTCGCCGATTTCGATATACTTTGGACTTAAAAAAAGAAGAAGAGAAAGAGGAGACAAGAAGGATGATTAGGGCCCATGCCCAAGTTATAAGAGTACTGATCTTAATCTTTATATTCTGCATCTATGTGAATAAACATTTTGGTCTGAAATTAATTTGTTTTATTATTTCTGGAATTTTTGTATCAGGCTGCGTTTCTTTTCAAATTGGCTGCAGAACAGCAAATTGGTGTGTTACTTTTTGGAAAACATTCTTTAAATCAGATTGCTATATTTAAGTTGTGAAGACTTCTTTTTCTTCAATGGTGCAATAAAGTATGCTGTTGCCAAATCTTTTTTGCTTAAGACTGTTATTACCATGTGAATTATTGATTTTATTCCATTGTGAGATAAAATGTGCCAACTTTAAGAATAAATGATTGATTTCATGTGAGTGTATTTGTGTTTGTGAAGGACTGATATGTTTGATTAAGCTCGGTAGTCTTAGATATTATGTTTGATTAATTTCTCCATGTACACATATTATCTATGGTGAATTGTTAATCAGTAAGACTCTAGAGATGCCATTTTTACGTGCTTATGATGGGCTATCAGTGCTGCTCTTATTACTTTGTACTTCTCCTTTATTTTCATCATTCTTTTTTTTGTTTTCTAAAAAAATGTGCCAGAATGCCATATTTTGAAACCTGGGATCTAGAATTAGATTTTGATGCAGGGTTTTACTTGATACAAACATTTTATCATATAGTTTTTGGGTTCCTTCATAGTAACCAAGATTTTAGTTTTCAGACCTCTGGTTCAGTTTTCTAATCAATTTCTCACTTTTTCCTTCAATAAAATTTTATTAGTTTCATGTCCAAATTGAAAAAAATAAAAGAAAAGCAACAGGAATTAGATTTTGACGTGACTTCTTGTCATGGGAAAGTAAAATGATTGCCATTCAGCTGGTCAGTTGAATCTCACGTGGATTTTTGACTTGGTATTATCGGAAATTGAAAGTGGAAAAACCTCTGGATCTTTAATAGGGCACAAGAGTGTGCTTAGTCATTGATTTAGGATGGAATGGAGAAAAGAAGAAAGAAGACAGGAAAATAATTGAGAAAAGTGAGGAGGGTAAAAAGAAATAGGGTAAATGACAAAATCAGGATTTTGGAAGATGATGGAAAAAAACCTTGTTTAGACACTAAAACCTATTTTTAAGTTTTGTAATAACAACATAAATATAGCCCTAATCATGCTGAGTGGGGAACAAGATAAACTCTAGTACAGTAAAATCTTGATAAACACGATCAATGCAATAAAATCTAAAAGATAAATCGCAACATATGTGTTAGTCTTATAATTTCACTCTATGCTGTTTGTTGTCAATTTTCATGCATGCTCTACTTCAAGATCAAAAATGAAGTTATATTCACTTATTTATGACAAGGAGAGCTTTACAAAGTTATTGGATTTCTAATTATCTTCATAGTATTAGACAAATTGGAACGAGTTAGCTTCTATAAGTGACCTTTTTCTTCTTCTTTTTTTATTTTTTTTTTCAATTTTTTGTGCTTTTGTTGTATTGGTAAATTTATTTGATTATTTTATTCACCACTGATCTGCTGTTAGGTACATTGATTAAACTGCCTACTCCTAATGGTGACTATGGTATTGAACTTGAACAACTTGCTTCGATGACCAGGGATCATAATTTTTTAGCGCTAGAGCAATATGGTGGGGTGAGGAATTATGAATGCATTTGTTCTTGCTTGTCACTGTGTTGTTATGTTTGTTTAGTTTACGTATTGCTTGGCCATTTCCTTCATTAGGTTAAAGGGTTATCAAGTTTATTGAAAACAAACTTAGAGACGGGAATTACTGGTGATGATACTGATTTGTCAAAGAGGAGGAATTCATTTGGGTCAAATACATATCCTCTAAAGAAAGGACGGAGTTTATGGGTACCATTTGAAATTATGTTATTGTTCTTATTATCTTTTTTTTTTTTTTTTTTTGTTAGGAATATATTGGTTATTGCTATTCATTCTTTTGCTTCATCTCATAGAATTTTCTTTGGGAGGCTTGGCAAGATTTAACCCTTATCATCTTGATTGTGGCCGCTGTTGCTTCATTAGCACTGGGAATAAAGACAGAGGTATTCTGGTTCTTCTTGTTGGGAAATTTATTCGATATAGTAGGTTTAATGATTTTAATGATCGTCTTAACCCCATGAAACATATGAGTTTTGAATCAGTACTTAATGCTTTGTAAGTAAGCTTTTGGACCGATATGTTTTACATCTTATGTTATGTTAGCACGTTGGTATCTCAGTTCATAAGCAAGGGTTTAATGGTCTTTTAATTTCATGGGCTATATGCATCTAGACACCTATTATGCCTGCCAAAAGCTAATGTATTGTATTGAAAACCTAACATGCTCAATAAAAATGAAGTCTAGATTTGATTTATACTATGAATAGAATGAATCTTGCCCTATCGTATTATGTAGAAGATCACTATTGCTATCATCTCATGTTTTTCTACATTGGGACTTAAATTTTGATTATTTTATTTATCATGCCATATGTCTACCTCATGTTTCCCATTTAATAATTTGGAGGGAATTCAAAAGCTTGCCTTGTGAGACTAAGTCTGTTTTGGCAATCTCTATTGTGAGATTTCAGAGAATTGCAGTGTTATCAATTTTCACTTGTCCATATCTTTGGACTTTTAAACTCTTCTAGCTTAATTAAATGTGATACACTCTATATTCTTCATGCTTATTTGGTTTTAGTTACTTTTTTGGGCTCAATCGTATTAAATGTTGTAGATTTTTGTGGCACATCAAAGCTATTTGCATCATAAAGAAAAACTGCAAAAACCTTTTGAATGTCAATCCTAATATCTTTATAATTCATTGCTATCATTGTTTGAATTTTGTTATCTCAATTTCCATGTCATGTATTCTTAAATGTTTTTTTAGATTTTTCTACCTACTTTTGTCTGATTTTCTCTCTGTCTGTGCAGCCCTGTCTTGATATACTTTTTCTTTTTGAACCCGCATTTTTCTCACCTCTTAACACATATAGCAGGGTGTAGAAGAAGGATGGTATGATGGTGCGAGCATTACCTTTGCTGTTCTTCTTGTTATAATTGTTACAGGTATTGAAGTTGGTTGTGTCAGTCTCTTGTTTATCGTGCTGTATGATTGCCTTGCAAATGGATAAAAGTAATGGAATTCAAAAACTTGTCTGATTGGAATGTTGTGCAAACAATCTTATACTTTGAAGCTCTTGACATCCGAAACAGGATCTAGTGGTTTTGTCTTGATTTACTTATAAGCAAGATAACATTTGTGATTATTTTAATTTTACATGGATTGAATATACTGGTTAGAGCAACCAAAGTATATAATCAACTTATGAATGTAAACCTGTCTGAACCTTGAAGAGAAAACGTCATTCTTGGTTATGAATGTTTGCTTTAGTTATTCCAATCATAGATTGGTTAGCTTTGGGATTAGGCTCCTCTCCAAAATAAACCTCTTTTCAATTTCATTATGACTAGTTTTTTAATTGGGATGGTAGTTTAATTAGAATGCTTTACTGGTTTAAAGAGTTGGGTTTGCTTGAATCTAAATACCATTTCAATTCCTATCGTTTTTAATCTTTATCTATCATTTCTTATACTTTGCTCATTGTGAGCTCCTCTGAAAAGCAACATGTTTCTTTTCTAACACTAATTATCTTCATTTTATCATTTTCACTTGTTTACTAGCCATGAGTGATTATCGTCAATCTCTTCAGTTTCAAAATCTAAACAAGGAAAAGCGAAATATACAACTGGAGGTATGTACTCAAGACATCCCTTTTTTGTTTTCTCTGTCATCTTTCATTTTTTGGCTTATAGTCAATTGTGTATATTGGAAATCTTTGTAGGTCATGAGAGGTGGTAAAGCAGTGAAGATATCAATATTTGATATTGTTGTTGGTGATATTGTACCTCTCAGAATTGGTGATCAGGTAGGTGTACTTTAGCACAAGTCTTAGGAGCTACTAAATGTTACACATAACTGATTCAACTATGCTGCTTAGGTGCCAGCTGATGGAGTCTTAGTTACTGGTCATTCTCTTGCCATCGATGAATCTAGCATGACTGGTGAAAGCACGATTGTAAGTTGGTTCTACCTGTTGGTCAAATAATAATAAGATGGCTAATCTATAATGTTCTTAAGAACATTGTATGTTGTAGGTTCGCAAGGACCATAAAGCACCCTTTCTAATGTCTGGTTGCAAAGTAGCAGATGGAGTTGGTACGATGCTGGTAATTTATATGATGCAATTATCTTTTGTTTATGTACCTTGTTTAATCCACTGTTTGACTTTGGTGATTATGAAAGACTGTTGCAGATTAGTAACTGAATTGGACATTCTGAATTGTGAAGACTAGTTTATTCAGAAATTGACTTGAAATAAATTTATGTTGCAATTAAAAGCCATTCCATCACTACTAATTCATTAGGTTAATAATAAGATCAAATCTTTTCTGAAGTTATAGATGACCAAAACCAACTGCCAATCAAAATGAGCTAGAGCTTCTTGATAATTCCTGAGCAGGGATGTATTGGACAAAGATAAGGTAAAGGACAAAATAAAGGTGATAAGGCATCAAATGGAAACAAAGTGAACTACTGGATATTGTGTAGTGGTCTTTGCACCTTTCCTAAGAGCAATAGGAAGGTTAAGATCAAAAGGTTACACTGTTGAAGGAGCAGAATCCTGGTTAGAGGTAATCTCTTGAATGGAGGATGTAATTGAAGGGGTAGAATCACCATGCTAATCATGTTGCTAAAGAGTCTTTCTCTGATCACATACTTATATTGGCTCATTAGATGGAACCATGGGAGGGAAAATTGGAGGAGACAAGAAAATAAGGTCTAGTACCAAACTTGAGGAAATAAGGTCTAGTACCAAACTTGATCCTTTCTGCGAAACATAAGAACACTAAAGAAAGGTTACGTTAACACTAATACACATTTTCTCAAAATAAAGATCAAGACTTGTAACATTCTTGTTCCAGAATAAACGAAGACTACATAGTTAATTGACCCAGGAGGCAATTTGTTATGTGTTTGGCATAAATCAATAAAATAGGCACAACTAAAAAATGCAGATTGACAATACTTTAAAGCATTATCACTATGGGAGTTTGAACTGAAGCATGAAACTGAGTTTTTATTTTATTAAAAAAGGATAAAATATACTAGGAACTTCATATCGCTTTTTTTAAGAGATATATTCCTTAGTAGCCCTAGAAAAATATAATCAACAAAAAGACACAAAAGTACTTAAACCTGTAACAGTTTGGGATGGGACAAAGACCTTAGACATGAAATGAACCAAACTAACTAGGTAGTTTATTGATCTTAGAGGGAAAAGATGAATGATAATGTTTCCCAAGTCAACAAGACTTGCATTCAAAATTAGAAGTTTGGTTTAGTTGGCAATCCTGTATCCCATGCGTTGAAGAAGTCAAGGTGGAGAATGTCCTAGTTTGAGCTACCAATGTTCAAAATATAGGAAAGATGTAAGTGCACAATAGGATGAGAACAAAGGACTAGACAAGTGATGCACTTCATTTTCTTTTTTTTTTTTTGGCATTCTCCATGAATTGTCTGCCCTATACCAAGATCCTAAACAAGACAATAAGCTGAAAAGAAATTAACTGAGTGATTAGTATCTTTTGGTAGCTGAATAACTGAAAAAAAATTTATAGGAAGAGAGGTTGATAGAGACGGTTCCTCTACCCATAACAGGAGTTTTTAAACAGTGTTTACTGTTAATATGAGGAGAAGAATCATAATCAATAATATAAGTTATGGAGTCAGAGTTAGATAAGAAAATATTTGGAGTACCGAACTGAGCGAGTATGATAATAGTTGGCTAGTACATGAGTGTTTTTTACATTACTGATGGTAGGGGGAACAATTGCTGATGAGCTCTTCCATTGATCTTGATAAGTGCTATCTTTGTTTTCCTATTTCTCAAGAGGACTATTGCATTGTACGTAATGAAATTGTCCTTTCCTTACTTTACCACGGCCTTGATTACCTCTGTCCTCACTAGTGCCTACCAAAAAGTACAAGAGATGATAAGGCCACCATTGTCAACAGTGAATGGACTGCAATTCACAGCGAATAAAACAATTACATTTCTTCGCTTCCAACATATGCATAGTAACAAGAGAATACACAGCTTGACAGTATACTTCAACTTACTGGATAAAATCAACTAATTAGAGGGGACATTAGCATGTGTAGTTGAGGAGAGAAAAGAACTTCACAAAAGATTGAGAGCACTGGAAGAGTTCAACTAAGAAGATAAAACCGTGATAGGAAGTACTGAGAGAGTCAAATTGTGAGAGAAATTGAAGCTGGGAGCTCAAAATCAACTACCAGTGTTGAGGGCAAAAGAAAGATGAGGTTCGCTGACGTTGGAGGTAGCAGAAAAACCAAGACAACAAATGTTTGATGACTATTTTGGTGGCTTTTTAACAAATAATGTGTGACAAAAATTTTGGCAGTTTTTATGGTGGTGCTGGTGGGGTTCTGTTGGCTGACCCCTTGTCCTCTTTTGGTTCCCTTTGTCAGTGTGTCACTCTGTTGTTGGTGGATGGCAGGTTTGTAAGGAACAGGTGCCACAACTAGGGTTTCTTTCTTTCTTTTTTTCTTTATGAATTTAATTTTCTACCTTCTTTTTTTTGGGTAAAAGGGTGTTACTCTAAGTATGCTTGCTCAACTTGGATACCATGTTGACAGAGAGAGAGAGGGAGAAAGCACGGCAGAGTAAGAAACTAACAGAGAGATAGAATGAAATAGTTGCGTGTATTGCTCATAAATATTGCAATCTAGTTATAGGACTACATCCTAAATGAAGAACATACATTCATAGTCAATTCATAATTGATAGCCATAGAACATACCACAATGAAATTTGGTACTTAGTTTCAACAGCTTATTTGCTTCTTTATTGTTTCTTTGTGGCGTGGCTGGGTTTACTTGGTCTGCTGTTTCACTTACTATAGGTAACTGGTGTTGGAATCAATACTGAATGGGGATTATTGATGGCAAGCATCTCAGAGGACTCTGGTGAAGAGACTCCGTTGCAGGTTTCATCTAAGTTGTTGATCTTCTAGCAATACATAATCATTTGTGACACACTTGGTGGTTGTTTTTTAATGATCCATGAACTTTAACAGGTACGGCTGAATGGAGTTGCAACTTTTATAGGTATAGTTGGCCTTGCTGTAGCTTTTTTGGTACTTGCTGTCCTTTTAGTGAGGTGAGTTAAAAGTTCACTATGTTGTTGCTGTTCTATTCCGTGAGTGGCATTCCATTTTATCATTTATGATATGATTTAAAATTTTAGATTCTTTACTGGACACACAACAAAGTCAGATGGAACACGCGCATTTGTCAAAGGCCAGACTAGCATTGGTGATGCAGTTGATGGAGTCATTAAAATTGTTACAATTGCCGTAAGTGTACTTCTGGATAGTTTATATGTTTCTGTGATAATAATTTCTTGACTAACGCCAGAGCCATTCAGGTTACCATTGTAGTTGTTGCAGTGCCTGAAGGGCTTCCTTTGGCTGTTACCTTGACGTAAGTATAAGTTATCCCTTTGGTTTGTCCAAAAATAATCCTGGAGCTATGGTAATGTACTACATTTCTTGTCATTTATCTTCTTTGCTTTTGTTTTGCACTTGATTCCATGACAGCCTAGCCTACTCAATGCGGAAAATGATGGCTGATAAGGCCTTGGTAAGTGTCATCTTCTTATTTATTTATTAATTTGTTTACTTATATCCTTGTATTAATGGTTTCTCTTTTAAAATATAGTTTTGCAACTATGTTTAATAGTAGTATTTTTTCAGGTGCGTAGGCTTTCAGCGTGCGAAACTATGGGCTCTGCTACAACAATTTGCAGTGATAAGACTGGAACATTGACATTAAATCAGGTGGGTTTTACACTAGTAAGGATGTGGCTACCAATTCCGAGAATTAAAGAAAATGAATCACAAGTTTTTATGTCCTAATTGTAAAAAATGTCAATGTGTTATTGATATGTAAAGAGTCAAATATAAAATTTAAATGCTTTAAACTAGGGTTTGGTTCACAGAGAAAGACATCTTGGACATTTTATGCATAAGTATATCATTTCTTTTAGAGTTAAATTTTATTGTTGAGCCATTACCTATATAGTAGTTTTTAAGCTCTAAATCCTCCTATAGATGAGGGATTTGGTTTAAGATATTATATGATTGGGCATAGTTTAGACAACATAACTCTCCAAACTTGGCCTTAAATGTTTCCGTTTTGGTGGTCATTCAGAGGTGTTTGCTGAATTCACTTACAACCGAAGATTTAGGGAGGAAAGTGAATTTAACTTAATTTTCAAGGTGATAAAGCTAACATAAATCATTTTGCTTTTGTAAAGTTAATGAGAAGATTGTGTTTGGAGGTTGCAAAACCTTGAAGTTCTAGTCCTTTTATATGGTTCTTATTCCAATAAAATTTTTTTTGATGAATAAAATATTGGAATTTATGATATTGTGAACAAGATATATTATAGACTTTTATGAGTGAAGATTTTCTATTATATTAGGGTATTTTCTTGCTCTCCATGTCCTTAATCAGTTTCTTACATAAACCTTTTAGTATTTTTCATCTTAATGTATTTGCTATTTTTCATGTATCTTATTTCAATCACATGTTTGCCCTTCATGTCTCATGGATTTATTTTGATACTTTTCTTATTTCTTTTTATGTTGCTTGCACCTTGTTAGGGAATAATATCTTCAAGCATCTAGTTTTGATAGGTAAAATTTTGTCATATTATAGATGACAGTTGTTGAGGCTATTGTTGGAAGAAAGAAGATATGTCCACCGGATGACTACTCTGAAGTGGACCCAACAGTTATATCTTTGTTGAGTGAGGGTATTGCACAAAACACTACAGGCAATGTTTTTGTGCCTAAGGTAAATTTCTAATTTAATATAATTAAACTTTTGTGATGATATCAAAGAAAGGCTTTTCATCATTTTGTTTAGGATCACGTGCAAGCAAATTTGTGAACATTTTTTAGTATGCTACTGGTAAAATTCAATTTCTTTAACAAATTTGAGTACATGGAACCTATCTGAACAAGGTTTTCTCGAATATTGATGATATTAAGAAAGTTATAATGTTTTGTTGCCATTGGTGTTATTGTTTTCGTTTGTTAATTATAATCCTCTTCCACCATAACCTAGAATTAGAGTTTATACCCATTTTGTTTGAAATCTCATAATTCTTTCATTTTATGTTTGAAATCTTAATTTTAGTTTTGTGTATAGATTTTTAGGCAGATTTGGTCAGGACACTTTTTCACCTCTTAGGGATCATCTGCCCTCTTAAAATATCACGAGGCTCAAACACAATAATCATTGATGAACAGGGAATTATTATTGGTTTTGAAGATCAACATTGAAGCTCCCATTGTGGAGTCCTACTCACTGATAAAGGCTTAGATTTAGGGACAATCACCTTCGCAACCTAATTGTCATTGTTTCCCCCAAAAACTCCTCTTTGGCCCTTCAAGTGTTTCATGTCCTAGGAGGAAGCAATATATTACCACAGTTATGCATGTGTTTGTCATTGTTTATTGTTCCGTTGTATGTCAAGAGCTCCCTTCTTTCTTGACCTATTGTAGAATACTATGGGCCAATTTTCTGAGTTTGTTCTGCCTGTCATCACTTGTAACCACCATAAACACACAATCATCATTGCTGAACTTAGAATCACTATAGATATTGAACATTGATGTTGAAGCTCCAATTATTTGAATCCTAGCAAACGAAGGCATACATTAGGAAGAACAATTGTCATTACTTAATGGCCGTTGTTTCTCCTAAAAGCTCTTGTTGTGTTGCCAATGAAGTCTCTCAGATTCTTAGGAGGAAGGAATTTAGTATCCCAACTATGCTTGGGTAATCACTGCTTGCTGCTGGTTCTTGCACCAAGAACTCCCTCTCAACCCATTTGAGAATAGTAGGGGTCAAATTCTTTGGTTATTTGTTTGAGGTCACTTGAGTTGTCAAGAGAGGCTTCATATGCTTGTTTGTCACTGCTACCAACCTCATTACTAAAGTAATAGACCTTTTCTTATAACTTTGGAGATCTTAATTAGAAACCAGTTTGCCTTTGAAAGTCCAATAGTGACTATTTAGCATACTGTCCTTGATTGAATCAAATAGACCAATATTAAAATGATAATTTCTAATTTTTTTGGTAGCATAGGACCTAAAAAATAAGAATATTATCTCATTAGTGATTTGCTTTCATGGAAAATTTGGTGATATAATATTCAGTTTTGCTTCAGTTTTTCATAAAATGATTTAAGGATTATCACATTTATGTGTAGTGATATATGCTATTGCTCTCTCTCTGAATGTCCGTGTTAGTGTGTATGTGTCTATGCTTGTGATGTATGGAATATTCAACGAGAACTAACAATTGTTAATTGCAACCAAAGGGATTTAATGACACTATTATTATCTATCCTCAAAATGGGGAAAAAACAATAAAGAAAAATTGGAGATTTGTTGGGTGTTATATTAAAAATGTTATTTATCCGATCATATTATTAGAACAATAGAATTATGCGCTGAGATCATGATAACATAATTTAATCAATGGCTAACTGAAAAAGGAAGCTTAACATGCTGTCGGTGAAATAATGAGGGTGTAATTCTTAGTTTGAAAATAATTATCATGGTTATGTCTGAAACTAATTGGTCTGCTTTGTACCATCTTTGCATTTTTATTTAGGGAATTTCAGATGTTACTTATCTTTGTTGGTTTATTTTTCTTTCAGTTACTAATAGTAAGTTTGATCTCATTTTGGTTTTCTTTTTGTTTTCGGTGTGGCTTAAATAGATTTTACATTATATCTTTGGGAGCACATATTGATTGTTGAAATAATGGAATTCCTAACTAGTTTTTATCTTCTCACTAATTTTTGTTCTTCCCTTCCACCATATCTCTTTTCTCTTTTTCCTTTTATTATCTCTTCTTCTATCTTCATTTCTCTTGCTAGTCCCACACTAATGGGTAAGTGTAGCAGCTAATAGTTACAAGTAGAATTGATCATCAAGTACAAGATTGGAACTACTGTTGTTCTATAAAGTCTTAGATTTGGCTAATGTGTGCTTAAGAGTCTGTTCACTCCTTGTTGTATAATGTTGATTTTGTGTTGGGATTGCATTTTGATTGTTGTCTTGCTTCTATGGAGTGGTTGGTTATCATGAGCATTTTCTTATTTTCTAATATTCTTGTGTTAATTTTGGCTCTCCACTAGGAGCTTTTGTCATTGTCAATAGATTGTGCTGCTTCGTATTTTGATAAACTATTAAGCACCAAATATGACATTGACTATGTTTACTTTGGCAGGATGGTGGAGAGGCAGAGGTTTCTGGATCTCCTACAGAAAAGGCTATTCTTTCTTGGGCAGTGGAGGTACTCTTTTTAATTTTATTTTGGTGTTTTTTAAGTATATGTTTCTCTTTTAAGTTGTTTTAGTTATCGAAATCTATGTTGTAGTTGGGGATGAAGTTTGATAGAGTCAGATCAGAGACAACAGTTCTCCATGTTTTCCCTTTTAACTCTGAGAAAAAGCGTGGTGGTGTTGCAATAAAACAGGTAATGATTTCATTCTAACCCTTTCATTATTTTTAATGTCGGTGATTGGGGATGATAGAATTTTTTTCCATTTTTTAACGGTAAAATTTACTGCTCACTCACCCTGTCACTTGTATTTTTTATGCATTGTTATAGTGATGGCTGCCAAACTTTAAATGATTTCTTTGTTTGGTATCTGGATATGGCACACAGAGTATATGCTTCATGGTCTTTTAAATGACATCGGATTCATTTTGGTCCAATGTGGATTTTTCTACTGTTAGTTGAAGTTAATTATTGTACTAAGTGCTTTTCTTTGAGATTTTTTAATCCCACTGACCCTCATAATTCCAATGCATCTGGTCCACACTTATCTCCTTGGACTTTCATTAAGAATTTATCTATAGAAAATGTGTCTCTACATCAAGAGCAATCAAAATATTGTGTGGATTCCTTGTAATGGATGTGCACTATGCTTGTGCTTTAAGTCTGATTGTCAGGCATGAGAGAAAGGATTTTAAGGTGAATTGTGATTGCATGTTATATTCTGTAACCATCAAGTCAAGTGAAGCTTTATTTCTAAATTTGTCGTGAAGCTAAGCAGTTTGGTAGTAATGGGAGCATTAAAGTATTTCTTTTATTGTTACTTCTTTTCATTTTCCTTAATTGCTTTGTCATTGTTTTCTCATTGTGTTTTAAGTGTCTTTACGTTGCTTCTTCCTTGTTTTTACTCATCAAGAAAAAGGTAATCGATGATGCTTTTTCTGCTGAACATAGACAGCGATAGAATTTAGAGTTGCAAAATCTGTGATTTACTATAAACCAAGGAGAAGCTTCTCCCTTAGCCAAGAGCATGACCTTTCTTAAAAGTGCCAAGCAACTTAGAGAGCAATAGAAGCTGTTGAATTTTGTCATGAACACTTTAATTCATCTTGTTGATTACGTTCTATGCTGTTTGGGATTGCTAAAATCCTTTGTAAATGTGCTAAAGTTAGTTTTAGATGTCTCTTTGGACTTCCTGCCACATTTTGTACCTATTTTCTCTTCAATATAAATTCTGTCTTCTACCAAAAAGAAAAATAAAAATGAAAAGAGTTTAAATCCTTTGTTGCAAGCACTTCATTAATCTTCTCCATATTTCTCATCTTACTGTTAGTTTGTTATTCTAGTGTTTCCAATCTGGGGGAAAAAGGAAAAAAGAAATATTATAGCATTCAAATGGTTCTCTTCACTTTTTTTATAGTTTTCATTTGAGTATGGGTGCCAAAAATTCCTGCTATTATTGGGCTCTGGTGAGAGTGATGAATTCTTTTGCATATTTTAGTTGTTACTATTATCATAATTGTTATCACTATAGCCATCAGCATCATTAGTATTGTTATTATGGGGTAAGATCTATATCATTGTACTTGCAGAAATTATTACCCTGTTTATAGACTGTTGAGATTAATACACTATTGTTAATGCACTTTTAACAATTAAGATTAAATCTTACATTTGTAACTAATGCATAATTAATGCACTATAATTAATGCACACTTGAGATCTGATCTCAGTGGTTGAAAAATGCAGTGATCGAAATACTGAAAACTTATATTCAACACCCTGTGTCAAAATCCTGGTTCTGCCATCGGTTGCATTGCTGCTTTTTATTGTTGCTTCATTGTATGTTGTATTCAGGTTAAATATATTGCTTAAACTCTTTAAAAGTGCAGCCTCTGAACTGATGCTGTTGCTAGTTTTAGTTTATCAATTGCCCTATCCTAGTAATATTTCATTATTTGACATACCACAGATCAACTCTAAAGTTCATATACATTGGAAGGGAGCAGCTGAGATAATTCTGGACTCATGCAAAAAATATCTTGAGTCAAATGGTCATCTACAATCTATGGATGGAGATAAGGTTAGAGACAACCGTTGTTATCTTCTGAAAGCAATTCTTATGATTTCTATGGTTTTGTAGTGAAGACTCCTAAAATAAAATATTTAAAGAGTAATGGATGGCATATCCTTTAAATTATTTTATGTTTGTAATCGATTGGCAATACTATTAACTTTAGTAATACTATTAATAGGATAGTAATGCTGCCAAAATTTCACAACTATTTATAGATTTATGATTAGATGAAACATTGTTTAGTAATTAGTTTTAGAAAAAAAACTTGGGCTCATAAGTAAATGTTCAATCTATTACAGAATTTTTTCAAAACTGCTATTGATGAAATGGCTGCAAGCAGCTTGCGATGTGTTGCCATTGCATACAGATCATATGATATCGAGAAAGTTCCTTCTGGTGTTGAGAGCTTAGACCGATGGGTTTTGCCTGAAGATGATCTTATTTTGCTTGCCATTGTTGGTATAAAGGTATACATTGTGCACTCATTTTCCCATTATACAATGGTTTTCCAGGTCATCAATTGACGGGAAAGAGTAATCTTCCTATGGGTTCTTTTTTATTTGTTCTGTTTTATGTTTGGATGGGGACTGGGTCCTTGATGTGGGATATTGCTGTTTCTTGTTTTGCATTAAAAAGCAATATTGTTCTAAATGGTACAAAAAGCATAGCAAATTAAATTATTAGTTTTACGATCCTTGCTTTTTGTAAATATGAGGTAACGTGAGAATTTATGGGGATACAGCAGTTATCTTTTCTGTAAGGATTATTTTATGTTAGTTTTGAAATGTGCCACATTTTTCATTAGTTAACTTGAGGACTCTTGTCAGCAGATCTAAGGTGTTGTTTTGGATCTTGCGGTATGCCATAAGAAATCGCCTTTATTTTGACATCTATATCTTTCTGAATATTTACAGCTTGTTTACGTGCATGGTGTCTTGAAGAATCTGAGTTACATCTTTCATTGTGGAAATTTTTTATCAGATGTGATTTCTAAATTGCCAATTTTGCTTGTGTGCCCCCTGGATCAGCTGTTATTTGTTAAATGATAGTTTAAGTTTGGTTAAGTTCTGAATAACTTTGCCGAAGAAAAATGTTAGGAGTTTCTGCCATTGCATATTGTTCCTTACTGCCATTTCTTATTGTGTTCCATTGCTCCTGTGCCTTGATGTTGTAACTACTCCTGCATCGCCAGATATATCACTGGAAACTCCACTATAATGCTTCTTAGATGCCAGAATGCAGAACTGGTTATAAGGTTCACAGTATCACGCTTCCTTTTTTTTATTACAGCATACAGATTGATGGTTTCTTGCAACTCCTCACAGAAGTATAATTGTTTATTTCCTTATGTTTAATATTATACTTTTTTATTGTTCATCTTAATATTGTGGATAAGCAATCTGCCATGTTCAAATGTCTACAATTATGCTATTGTGGCCAATGGACTGAGGTCCTGACCAATTATTTTATGCGGATAAAAAAAGTCCAATCACTTTCCTTACTTCATTGATTCTGGATTATGGCAGTGAATATGTTACCATTTTAGCAGAAAAAGGTTCTCTCATTTTATTTTATGAAAGGTTGGAGTCTTCTGTGTTACCTCTTGGTTTCAGACTCCTGTGCTTAGTGCAACACTCCTTTTACACTTGCATGAAGAGAGGTTGTACTCTATATTTATGAGTGTAGATCTTGTCTGTCTCTATTGTCTTTCGTATGGGAACCTGTGTCATAGATGTAAATATGTAGATTTATCTTTAGACCTGCATAAATATAGATGTAGGTAAATGACTCAATGATACTTATGTGTAGGATCCCTGTCGCCGTGGTGTCAAAGATGCATTGAAATTGTGCAAAGAAGCTGGAGTTAAGGTAGCTTGTTGCCTTTGAAAATTGGATTTCAGATTTATATCTTTTCAATAATAGTCTTTTTGTACGTCTGTGATTGTAGTCTTAGATCAGAGTATTTTCATGTTGAACTGACAATTTTATCTTGTCATCGTAGTTCTTGCATTTAGTTTAGTGTCAAATTAATTGATGGTGATGCCCATTGAATATATATTTGCATATAAATAAATTGCATGGAAAATGGTTGATGAGAATTGTTGAACTATTAGAAGTTTTATTATTTTTAAAATTCTGTCTTTAATAAATTTTGAATGTATAGGATAGAAACAAGATTAGTTTATCATTTTCTATTGTTTAATATTTACTTGTTTACTGTTTTCTACTTCCTAAAAAATAGGATTAGTTTAACTTTTCTTGTATTTTCTTCTCTATATATACCTGTGTTCATACATAGCAAAATATATGAAAAAATAAAAAATAAAAACTTTATTCAAAGTTTTCAAGAATAATGTGTTTGTGAAAACTACAGGTACGAATGGTCACCGGAGACAATCTTCAAACAGCAAAAGCAATAGCTCTGGAGTGTGGTATACTTGGTTCAGAAGCAGATGCTGTTGAGCCTAATATCATTGAAGGGAAAGTATTCCGTCAATTACCAGAGAAAGAAAGAGAACAAGTTGCCATGGAAATTTCAGTACGTTGTGAACGGTGTGAATTTCCTAGAATCATATACATTTTAACTATAGCTTCACATGAATCATAAGTATCCTTCACTTCTAGATATATGATTTTGTAGCATTATCATTTTTGTGTAAAGAGGAATAAACAATTATCTTTTGGTCATGTATAGGTTATGGGGAGGTCTTCTCCTACTGACAAGCTTTTGCTCGTTCAAGCTCTACGTAAGGGAGGGCATGTTGTAGCTGTGACTGGAGATGGCACTAATGATGCTCCTGCACTTCACGAGGTTTGTTGCCTTCATGTCTTTTACTTTACGAGGCTTGATACTATCATGGAAAGTATTGTGAGGGTGCATCTGGTAGATCAACAAATTTAATATTTGTGCATGTCAGGACACACTCTGCATTTTAGGGGATCCTAATATGAAACAATTGGTGATTTCAATGCTTTAGACCTGTGCACATGGATTTGTTTAGGGTACATCAACTTCTGGATTTTATAGACATGTATTTATTATCTGAAGTTCCCGTATAAGCTGAAGTTCCAATGTCTGGTTAACCACTTGGAGATCTCCAATACTTTAGACCTCAATACATGTGCCTGGAGTTTAAGGTACATCAACTTTGGAATTTGAGATGCATGCATGTTTTTGTTAGTTTATGCCTATTTGTTTGTGTGAGCTTGAACATGTTCGTTTTTCTGAACAAATCTTTACTTGTCCAAGAGTAAACCACTTCGTGCCCCCAATGTTTGGTATTTTTGACACTTAGATACCTTTTTGCGAACTAAAGGTCAACCGTATCCCTTCTGTTAGTTTTTGTTGTGAACTTTGTGTTTTAGATGAGCACATTGGTCATTACATTGAGAGAATCTATCATTAAATGTAGTGGAAGTGTGTCAATCAATCACAAAAGTATGACCAGATCTTCATACCATTTTCAATCACGCTTCATAAAAATCTTTACAAATATACTATTTTACAGGATTATTATATTAAAATCATGTATGAAGTTTTAAAATTTGATTGCCTATCTCATTAAATAAATTGTAATAATGTTAATTATAACAACTAAGCCCAAACTATTGGGGTCCTGATTTCATTTGCCCTACTCTTAATGGGAGATTCTCAGTGCCCTTGGCAGGCAAGTCAAAAGCTACTGTTTGATAGGCATTATAACATGTACCAGGTTATCTTAGATGTGGACAAGACTTCTTTATTTGCACATTTTAATGATGTAGAAAGGTAGAATCTGTAATTGTTCAAGGGTGTTAAATATTTGTGTGGACATGAAGCGTGTATGATATATATAGTAATGATATGGAAAGTGTCTCATGTTTCATAGACAATGGCAGGGCTGATGAGAATGGATGATCAAGTGGAAAATATTTTGATGTATTTTGTGCATGAAACTTTTCTTGACAAAGCAGCTTACTTTGGAATGAAGCCTTTTTTTCTGCCTCCTGTCCTGCATCTTTGGACTATGCTGTTATCTTCTGGATCTTCATTTGCTGAAAATTTTAGTAATTCGTGTAAATATTATGTTTCCTTTTGATAGCTGATTGCACTTTTACCTTTCTTAGGCAGATATAGGTCTTGCTATGGGTATCCAAGGGACTGAAGTTGCGAAAGAAAATTCAGATATAATCATCTTGGATGATAACTTTGCTTCAGTTGTAAAGGTTAGCAAAATTGTTGAAAGATTTTCTTGGATAGGGGCTTCATGCTAAACCACCTTTTTCCTCTGGAATGATCTCTTAATAATTTTTTCGAAACTTCTTTTTTTTTTTTCTCTTGTACAGTTCTGTGTAAAGTAACTGTTTCTTTTACCCTAAACCCTAAACATTGTGGTCTGGAAAATTATGATTTCAACATAAGATATTGTTGTCTGTTTCAGTAAGCTTGGTTGCTTAAGGGCAAAATGTATGAGATCTTAGAGTATGTTACTGAATTTTAGGGTTGATACAATCTCCATGAAATCCTTACCTCACTTTGACCAAACTTCTGCTGTTCAACCATGAGACTTCAGCAGAAATTGAGTTAGTCCATTTACTTGGCATCCAATCAGAAGCCTGCAATCAGCCAACTGCTGTGTTAATTGTGAATTATCTTATTATGTTTTTATAATTGCTCTGCAAATCAGCTAACTGCTATGTTGAACTTGTGAATACTCTTAGGCTGATGTTTGTAGTAACTGCATGCAATCATTCATCTATTTAATCAGCATATATTTGGAATATTTCTTGGTTGAAATAATTTGACAGATAGTTTCTTGTTTTGACCTTGTACAATTTTTGATACTTTTTCTTTGTTGTCTTAAAACTTTTCGATGCGCCTGTCATATCAAAAAGATATGAGATAAATTTGCATCCATACCCTGTGAATGCTTAAGCATGCTCCTCTCTTGAAAGGTTCTTTACCCTGTGAATGCTTAAGCATGCTCCTCTCTTGAAAGGTTCTTTATACAGGTTTTGTCCTTTTCCTAAACCATGCATTATATTTTATTTCATGAAACTTGGGAAGTTTGACCAAAACCATTTGCAAATTGACTTAACTGTTAAATACGTGCATCTTTGGTGTGATAGTGACGCAGGCCTTAGCGATTCACTGGGGAAGAATAGTGAATAGTAAATGATAGCCAAAAAGTCAAGTCAAAGTGCATGGAAAGTTATCTTATTAAATTAAGAGTCGAGTCAATCCAGATGGTATTCACTAATAAATGAAGTCTGGAAAATACAAGGACTGTTAAATGCAAACTATAAATCACTAAAGTCATTAAAGAAGGTAGTTGCAAGCTACTGCTGTAAAAGAAGGCAGAATAAACTCAACAAAATGAGAGTTTACAATGATACAACATTCTTTATTCTAAAACTCTTTATGACTTACTGATCCAAGGCTTTTACAAGATTTCTCAATAAAGAAATACTGCCTTGTACCCAAATTTCTGTTCACATCAGATGGTGCTGTTCCAGTGGTTATGCTGTCTCTGTTATATATTATGTATGTTTACTATATGATGGCAAGTACAACTGCAGATTGTTTGTGGCAGTTAACAAGGGTTATTCTACACAGTTTTCATACTTTTTTTTTCCTTTGTCTTGTTGAATCTTGAGGGGCTTATATCTGAGATTTCATCATTTTGTAATCAAAGTGTGAGGAATTTGTTTGTTCTTTGTAGGTTGTCCGCTGGGGGCGCTCAGTGTTTGCCAATATTCAGAAATTTATACAATTTCAGCTCACTGTTAATGTTGCTGCTCTTGTAATTAACGTTGTGGCAGCAGTATCATCTGGTGAAGTTCCTTTAAATGCAGTACAGGTGATTACTCTTTGTTTCTCTCTCACCTGGTTCTGAGTTTTAATATTCTCCAATATGATTGTTGTCCAAAAGTAAGCCTTTATTATTTATAATTGTGTTGAATGATGTGGCATAACCAAAATTTGGGGAAAAAACAGAAAAAAATATAGCAGACCCACAAAATTGACAATATTTGGGTTTTGTTCTAGTACTGTTGTATCAATGTACAAGATTAGAACAAACTGTAAATGAGTTTTTCTTAACTTTGTGCATCCTTTACTATGAATACTAAGTGCGTTGAAATGCTGATAGTGGAAAGAAGATAAAATAATTGAATTTTGTGTTTAACTTATATATATATATATAAAGATATATATATATATATTTACAGAATATATTACATATGTTGCCTGTTCCAAGACAAGCACTGGTTTCTATTTATTTATTTTTGGGGTATCTTGTCATAGGAAAAATGAACTGTAGGCTTGGAAGTTTTGGATAATGATGTAAACAAAGGCGGGACAGTATTAGTAGTGAAATATGGGATGTTCTTAAATTGTTCCACACACACCCACATATATATGTATGCATGTACATATATATATGGCTCAGGGTGTTTGTGGGTTTTGTTTGACAATTGAAAATTATTGCATAAAAATGTCATTTTCTGATGATGGAAGTATGCATTTCTTGGTACAGCTATTGTGGGTTAACCTTATAATGGATACCCTTGGAGCACTGGCATTGGCTACTGAGCCACCAACTGATCACCTTATGCATAGATCACCAGTTGGCAGAACGTATGTATTACTTGTCTTTGCTGAATATGTAGTTTTATGCTATAGCTTTTGAAACCTGATGCTTTCAATTTATGGAATGTGGTTTTATGCTGTGGAAGATATTATGCTTGTTAATCAGCTCGATTGTTAGTGTAAGTTCATAGTTCCCCCTTGTGGATATATTTGATTGCTGTTGTCAATGGGTCGAATACTTTGATGGTTTTAACTTTTACCAAATTTGAAGAACTTTAGCAATTCACTTGAGATATCACTATATGTTTGGCTTTCTTTGGCAAATTTCAACCACCTTTTGCCTTTGAAACCCAGGAATGTGTTGAAGAAATAAAATATTGATTTTGCTTTCTTTTCTTTAGTACTGAATTTGATGTTGAAGTTTAAATTCAGAAAATTAAACGGAGCCAATTTAAGCTGTTATGGTGAATTAATTTGCTTTTGGTTTATTAATTTTGATATCCTTGCATGGTAAGAAAGGTGATTTCCCCTCTTATCCTTGCATCTTTTTTATATTTTTTGCTGCTTAATACCTAGATCAGATATATGTCTTCATTGAGTGGAGTGGTCATTTATTTGGGTGTGTATGTGTGCCCTAGTCACCTCCAATTTTCATTATATAGGAGAATGTTGACATTTTCAATTTAGCATTCCAGTATGAATATGAAGTATGCCCCTTCCTCTTTGACCTAAAACATTACACGTAGTATTTGTACATAATGGCATAAATCAAATGTGCTTTTGCTTGCGCACATATACTCGGGCATATGGACACAAAGGATAAAAAGGTGCTGTATCACATTCCTATTTCATCTTAACCACTGTTATTTTTCATCTTTGAAAGCACATATAAGAAGTGTGGGCCTATTTATATTATTTCCCTTTTCCTTTTTATTGTGGTTAGTGACATGACTGTAGGTCTTATGGTCATTTTTCTAATCAAGTGGGAAGAAGCCATATATGTGAAGGATTTTAATACTTTTGTATGTCTGATTGAATCACTTTCACGCTTTTCTTCTCAGAGAGCCTCTTATAACAAACATCATGTGGAGGAACTTACTTATACAGGTTAGTGGTCTCTTTTAAGCCTTGGGTCATTGGTAGAATTGTTAAATCACATTAGAACACGGGCAATATGTGCTTCCAAGTAAACATCATTGTATCTCATTTGTCATTGCAGGCCTTGTATCAAGTTACTGTCCTTCTTGTGCTCAACTTCAAGGGCAATAGTATTCTTCAGTTGGAGGATGAAAACAGGCAACATGCTAAGGATGTACAAAATACTATGATATTTAATACATTTGTCCTCTGTCAAGTAAGTATACAAGTTGGTAATGAGTATTTTTATCATAGTTCTCAAACCATCTAGCAGAATTTGTATTGAATGGTTCCATTTTTCCTTTTACAATTGATTATAAATGGTCTTTCTACTCAATTGTTTGTTCATAATGTCTGATGGGGAAAATAGAGCAATGCCTTTTGATACGATTTAAAGCATAAACTTGATACTATTCAAATTACAGATATTCAACGAGTTCAATGCTCGAAAGCCTGATGAATTGAATGTCTTCAGTGGAGTGACTAAAAACTACCTCTTTATGGCCATAATCGGTATTACCTGTGTGCTTCAGGTGAGGAGTCATGTTCATCTTTTCGGCCTTTTGTTTAACCTGTGTAATTTTTACCAAGAGAGCCTCTCTTATAACGTTTGCAGATAATCATCATTGAGTTTCTTGGAAAATTTACTAAAACTGTGAGACTTAATTGGAAACTATGGCTTGCATCCGTTGGCATTGGCCTAATCAGGTGGGTTCAGTTACCTTTTTATGCAAATCATTCATGCCCTATCTTACATATGTTTTCACCAAAATTTATTATTTAAATTACTCTCTATTGTGACTGGTATCTGTTGATCCCCTCTGAAGCCATATTACTGAAGTGTGCTTGAATCACGCTTTACGTTGAACACTTTTTATCACATACCGAGGCAGTTAGTAGTTACGTTGTAATATGTTTGTACTTTAGACATCTAAATATTCACATATTCTTGTGTTTAAACTTTTGTTTTTTCAACAGCTGGCCTCTTGCCATAGTTGGAAAACTGATTCCGGTTCCGAAGACGCCTTTGGCAGTCTACCTTTTTAAGCCATTTCGGCGATGCATGACTGCACGCAGTACATAATTTCCATCTCGTTGGTGTTTGAGTGCAGTAAGTGAATACCACTGCAAAGCAGTAGGTCCTGTAAATTCCAATAATCTTGCATAGTCTATGTTAGGTTTGAGGAGAAAGGAAAAATTATCAATATTTATTAATATTTTTAGTTATTTTTAAATTTTATATTTATTATAATATATATTTAATAAATATATTTCGTTAATATTTTTAAATATAAATACATGTTATATTAGTTAATCATTTTTTTTAAAAAAATACTTTTCATTGATTGAAATAGGTAATACATTTGACTATTAAAAAAATTAAATTAACTTTAAATTTTATTTTTAAACATAAAATAATTAAATTTTATAAATTTAATATATATTTTTATAACAAATATTTAAACTTATATTATGTAAATATATTTGTTGATTATAAAAATATTTGATATCTTGAATACATCTTTTATTTTTATTTAAAATTTATGAGTTTAATTGTATTTAAATTTTTATGGATAAATTGATTTTGAATATTGTTTAAATTTGATATTCATATATTTAAGGAAAATTTTGTAAAATAATCATTTTTGTTTTTCATTTTATCAAACTAATCATCTTCATAATTTGTTTACTAAACAAGTTAAAGACACTATTTTTAGACAATAATACTCTTAACTCACCAAAACTAAACTTATTATTTAAACCAAATTCACAAAAGACACTTTATCTAAAATCTTGGTAAAACATATTGGGAGTTTGCGTTTGAAGGTAATATTTTGTAATTTGTTGTATTTTGATGTATTTATTTACAATATGTTAATTGTGTACTTTGTGGTGATTTGGTGCAGATTGGATAGATTGGTTAGAGTTTGGTGTGAGCAGAATCAAAATAAATACAACTCCATTTTTAATCAATAAAGTGGGTATTAGATGATCCAAGTCGGGGATTCGGT